>VCCN01002351.1:981415-1014428 GCA_006491835.1 Architeuthis dux | reverse complement strand
AAAATCATTTACATTTGTTGATAGCATTACATATTCTGGTAATCTACTCCAAAGACCTTACACTATATTGCTAATAATTTTCTGATATTCAATCTACTTCTATTTGCTTCTACCGTATATGTGCACCACCACAAAGCTTTAAGGCCCTAGATATTGTGCAAATATGATTGTTATGTGTGCTTGTATATACAAATTGTATATTTTTTTTCCACAATAAAATAAAATGTTCTAACACTGAGAAACTAATCACCAAACTATATGAACTCCCTACCAATAGCTAGAAGGACTATTCCAGTAACTACTGATAGTAAAACTAAAGAGTTCCACTGAAAGACCACAACTACTACAAGACACGGACGTGGTACACACAGCCATCTTGGCGGTTACTTCAAATTGTAACACTTTCCGTGTCTTACTGTGGTCTAACTTGTATATCTTGAAATGTGGCTAAATCATTATAGCCTCTAATTTACTAACAAAGTTGAAAATGTATTCAGCATTTTGTAATTACATATGGCTTTTCCACTAAACCTAATATTTCCTGCACCTACAAAAATACTCAAAGTCTCTTTCAAATCTTAAAAACAGATCTTTTAATGGTTTAAGGAAAGCAACCAAATAATTACTTTCAGCCAATAAACATTAATTACAACTGGCAGTTAAAAGGGTAGTTAACAGTTTGGTTATCCGAGTCATCTATATATACATGAAGTTGTAAAGCCGGTAGGTATGTTTGTACTCTTATAACTCGATAATTATGCTTCATGGAAAACAAATATATATATAATCAAATTCAGCATGTTTCAATCTATGTTCTGCACATATCTTTGGTCGATTTTAGAGAGAAAAAAAAAAAAGAATTTTCATAGATTTCTTTCATGCTTTTTAAAGTCTGAAGTTTATCCAGCCGACAGTCAATAACCAGCAATCAGCAGAAATCAGTCAGTGTTTTATATGACCTACTGTTTTAATGGGGGTTAGGGAGGTGGCCATGTACAAATACTATCTAACTAACATCTGTAACTACCTTCCCTGAGGGGGGGGGTCAGTTTTCAGCCAAAAATGTAATAGCATTTTTTTTTTAATTTAGCTAGCAATAGCATCGTTTTCGCTAAAATATTTAGAAAATAAATTTTTAAAAAAAAGGTCTGCTTAGACTGACAGACATAGGTCGTCTTTGGGTCTTTGAAACCTTGAAAGATATTCTCATGTAAATTAATAAATAATAATAAATTAAATATAAAAAGTGTATTACACGTGCCTACATATATATTTCTCTGTATATCTACATACATATATACAGTTGAAGTCAGAAGTTTACATACACCTTAGTCAAATACATTTAAACTCACAGCTTATTGTGAGAAGCTTGTGAAAGGCTACCCGAAACGTTTGACCCAAGTTAAACAATTCGAAGGCAATGCTACCAAATACTAGTTTAGTTTATGTAAACTTCTGACCCACTGGGAATGTGATGAAAGAAATAAAAGCTGAAATAAATCATTCTCGCTACTATTATTCTGACATTTCTTAAAATAAAATAGTGATCCTAACTGACCTAAACAAACTTAAAATTTAGCAAACGATAGCATTGTTTTCAGCTAAAAACAATAGAATTAATAAAAAAAAAATGTTTAATTTAAAAAAGAAAAAAAAAAGAAAAAAGACAGAAGAGAATAAAAAAAAGAAGGAAAAAAAAAAAAATTTACAAATTGCAGCTAAAATTAATTTTTCTGTCTGTGAGAGTGAAAAATTAATCAATCACTTCCACATTTTTCCTTACTTTAGAGCAGTGATTCTGAATTTGGGATGCATGCCCCATATGGGGGCAATTTGAATATTCTGGGAGAGGTCAATTTGGAATTTAGGTGTGAAGAGCAAAAAGTGTTCCATGGCTCAAAACTGAGTTGTGTTAAGGCTTAACAGATTAATTCCTAATTACACAATACTATTAATTACTAATTTTACCATAGATTCTAGTAATTTCTATAGTAACTAATGCTTGACTTATTATATTAAGGGGGAGCCAATCAAAGTGTGAAAGTGCAGGATATGGCTGAAGTCCAAGAATTTAATTATATAAATAAATCTTGGAGAAAGTCAACCAGATCGGATTTCTCACATTGAACGTTGTCAAAGGAAAAATTAAGAAAATATAAATATATAAAATATAAGGGAATTAATTCTGTGTTTGGCATTTGATATTTTGAAATGAAAAGGAGACTGAACTGAACCAAAAACGATCCTAAGGAAAGTCTGAGGAAAATCAGTTTTTCTCACTAACGACTGAAACGCCAGTTCAAACTCCAGATTAAATCATCAGATCGGATGGTATTTATTTCTGGGTTCAGACTCCATATATTTCACCAGTCGTGCTCGTCTCTTCAGGAGTTTTGAAATAAAGGAATTTTGAGCTAACATATTTTTGCAACGAATGCAGTGATTTCTCATTGCAATGGACGTTGTTAACCCTTTATAGGGCACCACTAAAAATATTTTAGATATCAAAACAATCTTTTTTTTATGTTAAACTAGACCTAGTTGCAAGTTTTCTGAAATTCCTTTGTTTATGGGGGGCAAAACCCCCTCTGATGAAGTGATCATATATGGTGCCTCGCCCAAAAAGTGACCAAAAATGGAAAATATAAAAAAATTATAAATTAAAGTAGAAAGTTAAATAAAACATAAAATTAAAGAATAACATTCAATATAATGAATAGATACAAAAAATTGATATTGACAAAAAAAAATAACACATCCGGGTTGAATTTTAAATTTTATTGTGCAGGCCAAAAACAGGCTAATTTAATGGGGTGTGCCTCAAAACAGTGTACTTTGCAAAACTGGCAGACCACATTGGTGCGGATTATGTTGTCTTTGTGGCTACAATATTTGCATGTGGCTGATGGGTCCTCAGGTGATCATATATAGTCACTTGGGTTAAGGGAAATAATTATTTTTAAAAAGAAAAAGTGTTATTGTGGATTACTCGATCCTATTTGAGCCCTTGTGTTCAGATTTAAATGCTTGGATCCATTTTTGATTCCCTGGCACGTCACATGGTCTCAATGCTGGCACAAACACGTTACATGATCTGAATATTAACCTCAGACATGCTGTGGTTCTTCTGTGCGAAATGTTTCCCTGAAGTGATCTTTGAGCTGGCGAGAAGTTTTAATTTAATTATAAATTAAAACTTTTCGCCAGCCCAAAGATCGCTTCATATAACACCTCGGCTATATTAGGTCGCACACATGTTTTCCTTTTGTGACCAGGGCAGTGATATTCATATGTAATTGTTTTTCTTACTTTATGTGATTAAAAATTTGCAAATTCATCGGCTGTCCAATTGAAAATAAGTAGATTTCAAATCATCACTATCCTGGTCACAAACGGAGTAATTGACATTTTTCTATACTTTTTAGACATAATCAATCAGAAAATAACACTTATTACCCAGGAACAAGAAAAATAGTTTTTTAAAAATTACAGTGTTATCCAAACTAAGTAATCTATAAGTGGGCTATTACCAATTCTTCTGTGAGGGAGGACCAAAATATACCCTTTCTATCCTCTACACATATCTGCAGTTAATATTTTGTAAAAGTTTTCTCGCATAACAGAATTAAGTATGAAATAATTATACAGTCTAGAATTTTGAGAAGGGTCATTAACATTCAAAGAGTTTTTTTGGACGATTGAATTATTTTTGTTCTGCGAAAAATTACATGTTAAAAATTATGGAACATGTATTATAACTTAATTGTACAAACATCGCTGTTAACGTCTAAATTTTCTGTTTGATACCGTTGTTTTTACTTTACACTACCAGAGAAAGTGACCAGAAAAAAAAAGGCTCTCTTCCCTTATGGACAGTACATACTACACTTGACGAAAGATGATAAAAGAATCAGCCAAAACGTTGTGTAAACCACATTTTCTATACTTCTTAGACACAATCAATCAGAAAATAACACTTATTATCCAGGAACCAGAAAAAAAAGCTTTTAAAAAGTTGCAATATTATCCAACCTAAGTAATCCATATGTGGGCTAGTACAAATTCTTCTGTGAGGGAGAACCAAAATATACCCTTTCTATTCTCTATGCATATATTATTTCATAATTTCATAATTCAATTATAAATTAAAACTTTTCGCCAGCTCAAGGAAGAAGAACCACATCATGTCTGAGTTTAATATTCAGATCACAGAACATGTAACCACATCTTGTATGCTTTCAACATTTGTATAATTACATATGTGAAAGCATACAAGACGTGCTTATTTTTGCCACATGATATATAATCAGATTACTTTTTTTTATATTAAACGGGAGCAAAAGCATAGCCGAGGGAGAGGAAGGGACTATTTGAAAACGCCCCCCCCCCAAGCACTCGATGGAGGGGCTTTCTAAATAGTAGTTAACCTACTGCATTTCTGCCGAATGTCTTTTGGCAGCATACTGTGTAGGGGTGAACAATTAGAAAAATTGGAAAAAGGGTTGATCAACGAATAAATTACTTCTCTCACCTTTTGTTGGGAGGTGATCACTAAAAGTCTGAATTTTCAAAAAACAAGAGTGAACACTCCCACACACAACCTAAAGGACCAGTTTAGCATAAACTTACATTGTAGATTGAACCCTCCTTTAAAATTGGGAGGGGTGTTACAAAAAAGAAAAAGAAAAAATCCTTTTTTCTAGACATAATAAGGAGTAAATGCTTAAATTTTCAGCCATCTAGCTTCATTGATACGGCCTGTACACGTGACATATACACAGATAGCCAGCCAGGCAGAACCACTTAAAAACTGAAGAAATTTATATTGACCGGTGTACAGTTTCGGTTGCTGGTTACTTATAAATAAATATTTCATACTTTCCAGAAATTTTAGAACTTGTCTTTATGAATATGACTCATGGTCGCAGGAGATTCAGCTATATAGCACCCAGACTTTGGAATCAATTACCCTATGATATTTCGAACATACATATATTTGCAAGCTTTAAATCAAAAATAAAAACTTTCTTGTTTCGAGACTTTTCATAATTATATGAACCCAGTAAATAAATACACTTCAGAACTGTAGCTCCTGCCCAGCGTTTTGTAAAAACAAGTTGCACTTTCTTCTTACTCTTCTTTAATAGGCCTTATATTTTAACTGCTATTGATTGCACATGATTTCAAGCGCTTTTGTCCAGTGGAGACTTAAGTATTGAGGTTCCCGAGAAATGACGCTTTCTATAAATGCATTTATTATTATTAATTCCTGACCATTGACAACCCCTTATTTCCTGATTTAGAATTTATTTCTGCAGTAAAAATAATTTATAATGTATTATTATAAATATAATAGCCCTATTCTGTCAATATCACTTGCCTTAATTCCTGACCACTGACAATCCCTTTCTTCCTTAATTTCAATGCAAAACGTACAGATTGAGTGCCAAACTTACCCAAACAAATTATAGGGCAAAATTATGCTTTTAAATCATCAAATTTAAAAAGTTTTATCCATTGATAGCCTCAACTTCTTGTAACATGACCAACACTCATTAAGTGAGGGCTATTACAAATTTTCCTGTGAAAGGGAAGGGCAAAAATTGGCACTTTCTATTAATTTATTTATTATTATTATTATTATTAAATGACAAGAACAGGGAAAAGATTTCCCCAAAGTTGTTTTTCTTCTCTCTTCTTTTTAGAAATGGTAGAATCCAAATGATTTTTGAAAAGGTTGAAAAGATGGGTAGAGAATCTAAGTTTTTACAAAATGGTTGAATTCAACAATTCAACTAAATACCAGTCATGAAAGTGTTCACTCTCTGATAGGCGTGCTTCATGTCGAACGCTCTAACCTTATTAGTTTTGCTTGAAATCATCCAAGTAATAAACAAGCTTTGCTATATTTTTGTGTAAGAGACAGATATAACGTCCACAGTCAGGGTATGGGGAAGGTTACAAAATATAGGGATGGGTTCGTACCTACGTTAGAATGCTTAAGCAGAAAGTCGGGACCATAAAGAGGGAAGGATAGAATTGCAACTTCAATCTTTTTGAAAGTAACGGTCTGGTTCCCAGTGACAGACAGAATTCTCGTCAAACTGGTCTGAAAAGTACATATTTGCCCGTGGCAAGTTAACACCTTCAATGCCAACACGTAGGAAGCAGGTGTAGGATAAATGAGGTGCAGGGTAACCAAGCAAGTAATGGCACAGACGATGACTCAGCAAACAGAGTTCAAACTCCAGCTGGAGCAGTTTGAGTTTACTTTGAGTTTACTTTGAACTAATGTCCTTGAGAAAGGCATGAATCCATATCTCCCCCTAGCTATGGGTAAAATAGCTCAGGGTGAAGTGAGTGACGCCGCTTCGGATGCTTGTTGCCTCCAAATCTATCTCACATATTACAGACGGGCCAAGTAATTAGTAATGTGATATGTGGTGCCCAAGCACCCACGCCTACAGCCGTAATTCATCTATATTGTAACATAGCCAGCGTAAGGGCAAGAATAGAACAATGGGGATTTCCAAGAGATTGAATAGCATTGCTGGAAAGCAAGTATTAGTCACAGCAGTGTGCAGAGGATAAAATGAAGACAAAGCATGAATTTTAAAAGGGGGGATGTTAGTTAATGTTAGTTGTTTGCAACAGGTGAAGTAGAGAAAACGTTAAATAATGTCATTTGGAGCTGAAGGTGTTAAAATTGTTTTCCTTTGAGTTGTCAAGTAAAATAAAAGTTTTAAAAAATACTGTATATAAGCCGACACAACCGACCTAATAAATGGTGTCATTCTAACTGCCGGATACAAGGACAGTGATTAAACAGTAACCTAAAACCATGAAATTCAGAAATTGGGGTCTTGTCTTATCTAAAGGTCACCTTATCTGCTGAAATATATACAGTAAATAATCTATACTTTCCAGAAATGACATGAACAGGGAAAAAGGCTAATCCAAAGAGATATTGTTTTAAAGGAAGATGTCAAGTATGTAATACTCTTTTAGTCAAAGTTATTGATATTTTTTAACTCTGATTAGCTTCATAGAGTACAAGTCCAAAAGAGGGAAAATAGAAGTAGGAAGATTGTGTTGCCGTAATATTCCAAGTGGGGAGGGCCTGCTTTAAAAATCCCAATTCGAAATCCTGGTTATTATATGAGCTCGATTGAAAATGATTAAAAAATAAAAATAAAAAAACCCCAACTTGATTATATCATAATTCTGTAAAGACATGAATAAAAACATTGGAATAAAATTTTTTTTAAAAACCCAACTCTATATTAAGTCAAGATACAACAGTTTTTAATTTCAACTCCTTCCATTCAACTACATCTGAAAAATAATCATCTTTATTTAAAATAATGAAAATTAAATTCCTGATTCTTGAGATCAGGATTAAATAGTTTGGAAAAACGTGCAACGTCTTTCGGTTTCTATTCTTATTTCCGTAATAATTTGCTGACGTCTTCGCCTTCGTATTTCGTTCAAATAAATCTTTTTTTTAAGCAGCTTCACAATGATGCAATACAAAATGTTTGAAAGTAAAATGGGAAAAATTGCCAAATTTGATTGGAGATTCTAAATTAAACCATTTTCCAATTGCTTCACCTGGAACTAATTAACATTTGCCGCAGATGCACATGTGTTATTATTAGAAAACGTTAACCAAAACTGTCAACATGTTTCTTCAGTTTTTAAGTTGGTCTGGCTTGCTGGCTATGTATCATGCGTACAGGCCGCACCAGTGAAGCTGAGAGGTGGGTTAAACATTTATTCATTATGTCTAGAAAAGACTTTTTTTTTTAAACCCCCCCCCCACACACACAAAAAGAAAGAAGGTTTTATGGGGAGGATTTAATTTGCAATCTAAGTTTATGCTAAACTGATCCCTTAGTTTGTGTCCAGCAGCATTCACATTTGTTTTTGTTTTTTTTGAAAATTCAGATTTTCTTTAGACAAAAGGCAAGAGAAGTAAATTATTCATTGATCACCTCTTTTTCCAATTTAAAAAAACCCCAAAAAACCCAAAACGACATACTGCCAAAAGACATTGGTCATATGACGGTTTCTATTGAGTGACTAAACAAACATGTTTGTTTTGATTTATTTATTTACATAAAATGTTTATTCACTTTCTATCTAATTTGTAAATCATACGTACAAAAAATTATTACACACTCAAATTTCAAAATTTTAGAAGCCTAAAAGAGGCTGCATTTTTATTTGGCATTCCCACATTGTGACGGAAAACCAACAAAGTCAGGTGGTATTATAAGATACTGCTGGGGTGCTCTCAGTTAGTGGTAATAATACTTCGGGGACCCCCCCCGAAACCATACCTGATCCCAGAGTCAGAAAACCATCCCCAAAATCTTTGTTCGCGATGCCAAGCCATTCATATACATACATATATAAACATTGCTATGGGGAAATAAGTTATTTCACCATCTCGATTCAAATTCCTTGAAGTGGGAACCGAACAAATTCATGTGCTTTACTTTTTTCTTGGCATGGGCCCAGCAGAAATACTCGATGGTTTGAGCAATCCTTGGTCTTACAGCTGTAAAATATGTTACAGCATACAAAAGCTCCAAAAAAGTATAAGTATATAATGTATTGATCAAATATAAACACAATAAATTTAATAGCTATTAATTTCTTTATCAAAAAATCTCTGGATGCGCCTCAAAAAAATTACCACATTTTGGCATGTCGGATGCGCTGTTTCCATCGTAATTTTATAATTAATGGTTTTTAACTTCATTATTGCATTAATATCTGATCAATACGTTGTATAGTTATACTTTTTTGCAACCTTTGTATGACTTTTTGGAGCCTTTGTATGATGTGTTTAACTACCATATTTTACATCTGAAAGATCACGTGGTTCGTGTATGAACACCAATGCCAGACTAAAGAAAATTACGCAAATGATTGATGGTCAAACCTTCTGACAAAATTTGGGAGGCTAAACTACGAGATTGGCAAACATTTTAATGAAATAAAATCTAATAAAATACTTTCAACCAAAACGAACAGTTAAAAACAAATAACCTTTGCCGCCCTTTTTAAATTAAATCTAATAAAATGAAATATCGTTTTTAGCGACTCATAAATTAATTAAAATATTCCTAAACCCTAAAAGATTTAATTAAGTCTTGCTAAAAATGTTAATATTTTTTTTCATTTTATTTTAAAAGTATGTGTATCTGATTGCACAAAAAAAAAAAAACAAAAAAAAAAAAAAAAAAAAAAAAAAAAAAAAATCAAAACCGTTTTTAAACATCTCTTAAAATTTCTGATCCATTCTAAAAATTAATGTGAATCTGTTTAAAGTTCTTTGCACAAAAAGTGAATACTTGTATTTCAAAGGAATTTTTTTAGAGTCAATGTTGTTAACAGTTTTGGAGAAGAAAAAAAAATTAAAATTTATCATTTCTGACAGTTATTGAGACGAAAAATTCAAAAGAAATGTTTTTAAATCTTTGCAAACAATTAAGTCTGTGTCGCACAACAAAGAAACACACACACACGCACTCAGAGAGATAAAGAGGAAAAAAATGCCGGTTGGTGGATGAACCAAGAGAGTTTCAAGAGGCTTTTATTATTATCCTGACACCAAACAAAGCGGGGACAAACAATGGCAAAAAAGGGGCCGGGGAACAAGAGGGAAAGCAAAATATTTTCTTTTTCTTTTTACAGCCACTACGAACATGGGCATACGAATCGGGCAAAACAGTGCGGAAAATTCGGGCAATTGATATTTTTGCTGCTAAGAAAGGCAGAAAACAATATTTCTTTTTAAGTTGCAGGATTGTATTAACTGTGAATCGTCAAATATTTTTATTGGAAATCAGTAGTTGTGTTTTTAATCTGTGCAAAATTCCTGGCCCTCTTTAACAAAAGAGTTCCCATACATACAGAACAATGAAAACTACAAAGCGCTCGAAGAGCTCATACCTCTGCCAACGTGATTGTCACTGAAAACTGAATGAAAATCAGTTCATATATAGCAGGGGAGGTAACTAAAGAATTGCTCGATCAGCCCCAAAATTTAATCAATTCTACTTCAGCCATTGGCTCACCATTTCACAAAATATGATTGAAATTCCTTGAAGACTTTGAGATATTGTGTCGACAAACATGAGTGAACACAAAAAAAAAAAAAAAATCTGGATCCACCCCAAAAACTTAACCAATGGTCTACCCTACCTGAAATTTTCATTTTAATTCATTGAAAACTTTTGGAGATATTGTGTGGACATATAGCTACGATGCTGGGGAGGTAACTGTAAATGGATCTGCACCAAAATGTGATCAAGTATCCCTTAGCACATGGCCCACCCTTCCACAAAATCTCATTAAAATTCATTGAGAACTTTTAAAAGATTGTGTGCGAGGATTGAACTAGGAACTGTGCAAATAACTGGGATTTGACTTTGAAGGCCACTGACAGAAGCACAAACCAGAAGATGTCCTAGAGAATAGAAAAAGTGAAATTCTTTGGGAAATTCAAACAAAACACACAATCCAGGATTGTTCTTGTTCTTGTTCCATAGGAAAGTCAAGTCAACTGACTTTGTCCTGGAGTTTGACAAAAATACATTTGACAACCTAAATACACAATCTCAAGCAGTGTTGCCAACTCAAAAACTATTTCTGTGCTAGTTTGACTGCCAAAAAGCACTAATTTTTTTAAATAGCCAAAAATAGCCACAAGCCGCCAAAAGCGTGAAACACGCTAAATCGGCAAAACTGCTCTCAAGTTTAAATCTTTATACATGAGGTAGAGAAGTGTTTGACTACATACATAACTTAACCAGAAGCCGTACTCAACATTAGACAAAAAAAAAAAAAAAAAAAAATCATCAAGTCGCTTTCAAAGTAGTTTTCTATTTTCATGCATGGGGGAGTGAGGTAAAGTAACGGTTAACAATATCAGCAAACCAAGTTCACATTTTGGCTGAGTCTGCTTGTGTTCACACTAATGTCCTTGGGAAAGGCATGAATCCACATCACCACATTCTGTCCCATCGCTAGATATCTTGACAAAAATGTTTAATTCTGGCATGTCTGGATAGCTGACAAAGAAGAAAGTGGGAGAGTGAGCATTTGAGCAAACCACTCTCCCATAACTGCCTTACTGCTCAGGCAGTATTAAAAATAGATAGCTGATGCACCTATTGACAACCATTATATTTAAGCTGACGTAAGTCCAGCACAAGGCTAAAATTTTCCAACTTCAAAAGGGATCATTTGGCCTTTTGAAGGTATTTACAAAATTTTTGTTAAAAAAAAAACCTCCAAAAAACGCTTATTAAGTGGAGGATCAGGTGAGAATATTTGAAAAGGAAGCAAGATATGCAAAACAACTTTGAAGTGGGTTTTTTTTAATAGAGAAAGAGATGGGATTTTAAAAGCAGGTACAGAAAATGTAGATTCAATGAAATTTCACATCGCGAAAACAATTTGAAAAGACATCCTAACCCTTTATAGGCCACCCCTAAAAATATTTTAGATATCAAAACAAGCTTTTTGTATGTTAAACTAGATCTAATTGCAAGATATTTTCAGTTGCCAGTTTTCTGAAAAATATTTGTTTATGGGAGGCAAAACCCTCTCTGATGAATGATCATATATTTGGGTGCTTATCCAAAAAGAGACCAAATATGGAAAAATATAAAAAAATTAAAAATTAAAGTAGAAAGTTAAATAAAAACATAGAATTAAAGAATAACATAAATAGATATAAAAATATTAAAGTTTTGTTGTGCAGGCCAAAAACAGGCTAATTTAATGGAGTGTGGTATGCCTCAAAACAGTTTCTGTCTTTGTTCAAGCACAAGTGTACTTTGCAAAGCTTGCAGACCACATTGGTGCGGATTATGTTGTCTTTGTGACTACAATATGGCTGACGGGTCCTCAGATGATCATATATAGTCACTTACCCTATAATGGGTTAAGTGAAAAATCCTTAAACCTACAAGGAAAAGATTAAACATGGATTTAAACATTCAAATAGTTCTTCGGACGATTGAACTCCTTGTTGTTTGTGTTGTTAACACAACGTTTCAGCCAATGCATTCTTCAGCCTTCCGCAGGTGTAATATACAAAAAACAACAAGGAGTTCAAACCTGAAGAACTATTTGAATGTTAATGACCCTTCTCAAAACTATAGAAAATAGAATTTAAAAATTGAAACTAGCCAGACGACTTTTTAATATATTTAAAGATAATCATATAAAATAAATTGATGCATTTCTTTATTCATCCTAACAATTGTTTAAAATCAGTAAATAAATAGTTATGGTCAAATCATGTTGGGCAACCCTTTCTCAGATGATCAGTGAAGTTAAGCAACATCAAGCCTGGTCAGTACCTAGATGGGTGACCATCTGGGAATACCAGGTGCCATAAGCAGCTGAAGATCATGTAGAGAGCATCCCGTGGCAATCCTGTTAACCCTCCTAAGGAGGATGTATGGTTGGTATAATGACAGATATTAACAGATTAAAAATACAAACAGAAGACGTACTTACAGATCCAGTTTAGTCATACATTTACACTGACTGCGGTCAACGACACACACTTGTGTCTTCACTGATCTCCTAAAAACAATATGGCTGCTCATTCACCAGAAGGTAAAACAGCGCCCCCTTACTGGAAGTTGATAAGCACTCTCCTGCCTAAGGGGAATAACTCAAAATACTTACTTAACAGAGGAGACCGAACACTACACTATGCTCAATAACGCAAGCCAAACCTACCCCACCCCTCTGAACCCTATGACTGGCCTGGCAGCGAGCGACAAGAAATGAACGAATGTAGTAAATAAAATGTTGATTTCATTTTGGGTTATTCGGATAAATTTCATCGTCTTTGTTATTTCTTTCTTTAATTCTTTTTCAAATCTTCCAGGAAATTGAAAGCGTTTCATTTTCAGAATTCTGTAAAGACCAGAATAAATAATCCAAAAGGTGAATACGGCGGATGAGTGAAAACTTCCAAGCCGAGCTGAAACAATTTTTGATATTTACGGTTTTGTTCCATCTTCTGCCATCTTTCAGGCAACTTCAGGATTCCATCCTCCCAAAACGTCAGCAAAAAACTGCTTTAGGTGCCTTTTGCAGTTTTCTGTCGAATTGAAATATTCTTTCATTAAGAGAACTCTCTAAAAGACTGGAATAAATGGCAATCTGAAGGTACAATATCTGGTGAAGATGCAGTTGAGTGAAACAGTTCACAGCCAAGCTGAAACCATTTTTCCTTGGTCAACAAAGAAAAATGAGGTCTAGCATTATCCTGATGGAATATTACGCACTTTCTCTTAACTAATTCCGGATGCTTTTTATCGATTGCTGCCTTCAATTGGTCTAATTAGAAGAAGTTTGAATCAATCGTTTGATTATCTAGGATGAGCTTATAGGAGATGATTTCCTTCTAATCCCACCATATATTCAGCATAAACTTCTTTGGATGAAGACTGGCCTTTGATACCGTTAGTAGTGGTTCATTTTGCATTTCATGTTGTTGTAAAGTATCCACTTTTCATCGCCTTTCACAATTTGAAAAATGGAATATTTTCATTATGTTTAAATAACAAATCTCACATGAAAATACAGACCAGTAGGTTTTCTTTTCAGTTAGTTTATGTGGAAGTCACTTGAAAGTTGATTCAAATGATTTTTAACATTTTATTTGGGTATTTTGACTACATTGGCTCCCGTATTGTATAACATTGATTATAATCGGGATAAATGGTAATCCGAGGGTGCAATATTTGCTGAATATGGTGGATGAGTGAAAACTTCCCAGCCAAACTGGGACAATTTTTGCTGGGTCACCAAAGAAACAGGCAGTCTAGCATTATCTATCTATGCCTGTTGCCCCGTCGGGACATAGACCGTCGGTATCCAGCATTTTCATAGCAGGCAAGTTAATCGCAGGGATTTTCATAGCAGAAATGGCTATTTCCTAACCATTTATTATAGTGAAAACGAAATGTTTTGGCTATAAAAAGTGGCTAGCAAATAGCCATTTCTGCTATGAAAATGCTGTAACCCGAGGCCACCAATAAAGACTCTCCAGGCATCTCAGTCTTGGGTCAATTTCACCAGCTGGTCAAGCATTATCCTGATAGAATATTGTGCCTTTCTCTTAACTAATTCCGGATGCTTTTTGTTTATTGCAGCCTTTGATTGGTCAAAAAGAGAAATATATAAATAAAGGAGAAATTTACTTTATTGGTATTTCGTTTAAAATCAGAAAGTCTCTTCATTCGAATACACTACAAAAGGTCTGAATTTTCAAAAAAACATGCGGGCACAAACCAGTGACCAATTTAGCATAAACTTACATTGCATATTCAACCCTCCCTCTATAAAACCACACAAACAAAAATACAAACATTTTCCATAGTCATTGAGGGGAGTATGTGTGCAAAGTTTCAAGATTCTACTATGAACGGTTAGGGCTGGCAAAGTCCGGATATATATAAATGTCAGAACCCAACAATAAACCAGTGTTGTGGCTGAAAACGCGTCTCATCTCTTAAGAGACAACTCCCAATGGAGTATACACCCAGTGACAAGACCCAGTTTCCTAATTAAGAGTTTTCTATGCTCATACCATGAATTGAACCCAGGACCTTCTGTATGTGAGAAGTGTTGTGAGTAGCAGTGATTAATAAGGACACACATCGATATAACAAGACAATTCACATACATTATGGCTACATGTATTCACACCAGGGTCTCCGAGAGGAATTTTATAAGGCAGCGCAAAGCGGTTTTCATCCCTACATAAACACACACTGCATGAACACCTTAGTTCATTGGTCATCCTCTTTTCACCTCCCCGGCCTTTTAGCTAAGATCAAAGTCTTGTATTTGTTCAAAGTTCAGAGAACCACGACCCTTCAGGGGTCCTTGTGGCATGCTCGGGTATCCTGGGAGAAATTGCGCAGGCTCTCTTGGCTGTGGCTAGGATCAAAGTGGAGTATCTATGAAACCGCCATGGCCTCGAAGTTCAGCGAACCACAGCCCTTCGGGGGATCCTTGTGGTAAGCTCGGGTATCTCCAGATATCTGGGAGAAGTTGCACATGATATCTTTGACCACTGACCAGCTTAATCCGGTCCTCGTGGCATTTGTCTCAGTGACAGGGACATGGGATCTAACCCCCCCCCCCACTGAATTCAGCACTAAGGGATGATGTGCCGTTAAACAAAACAATCAAATCTTTTCACCTGCTATAACCATTAACACGCCATACTATATTCGCTCGCCAGTAAATGATAGTCAACCTCCTTTATTATTGGACAAATCATATCGACAATACACAGCTCTACCCAAAAAACTCTTGCCCCGAACTGCCTTGGCCTTCCGGGCTTCGCTGTGGTCTTATATTTTATTGCTGCAGTATCATTAAACCGATTGGAATCCCGGTCAGTCTGTGGATATAAAAACCTCTTTAAATCCAAACCACTATAATTACCATTCGACTGTTTATCAAACCGGGCTTTATAAAAACAACCAACATTGTTCCACACTTATGAACATCGGCTTTAAAACGATCACTTGTATTCAGTGATTAGCAGGGTTAACTGCTCAGGCTAAAACTAGAAACCACTCAGAAAGAGAATACCTCTCTCAACACCATAAACTAAGAACTGAATGAAAATCATATATATAGCAATGATGCAGGGGAAGTATTGTCTTGGTTTATGTAAAAATATCACTCAATCAAAAAATAATTCCTGGATCCGCCCCCAAAGTCAATCAATTCTTAGCCCATGGCCAACCCTTCCAGAAAATGTCATTGAAATTCAACGAGAACTTTTGCAGACATTATGTGGACAAACAGACAAACACATGTTTTGGTTTTATTGTCTATAGGAAAGAATATCTCTAAATTTAAAAAAGAATTCCTGGATCCACCCCTAAACTTGAGCAATTCTTCCTTGGCCCATGACCCACCCTTCCACAGAAGGACATTGAAATTTATTGAGAACTTTTGGAGATATTGTGTTGACAACCATGAGTGAATACCAGAGTGTCCTATTCTTAGAGCTACAATGCTCAGTTTTTTTTTTTTAATCTTGAACACTCTGTATTATGATTCATAGTGTTCAAGCTACAAAATCTTTTTTAAAAACTGAGCATTGTTTGTAGCTCTAAAAATAACGAAAATGTCAAAAAAATGGTGCATTGGGCACTTATCATGCACAGCCACTCCATTAGCAGAGGTAATAACTTCTGATCATTTTTTGGTTTATTTAAATTTTTTTTTCCGATCTTTAATCCATTGTAACTTATGATGCCCGGAATGAAAACAGGTATACCTTGATTAGTGCGGTTACTTCAGTTCAAGATTTTCCATACTGTTAAATAACCTGCACTGTTCAAGTGGTGCAAAAAGAGCAAAAGAAGTCGGCTCCAGTGAGCCAGTGCAAGTGGCCAATCAGGAGCGGTGGTTGCCTCTCCTCCTGGCCAATCAGTACTTAGATTGAGTTGACCAATTTAGTATAGGCAGCAGGAACTGCCATAAATTCTGGTCATTCTGGCTCACTGGCAGTGGCGTTTCTAGTTCTTAGAAAGTGTGTCTGTGGGGGGGGGGGATTAGGTAGGTGGGGGGCAAAATTTGAAATGCATGTGACGAGAAATCTTCATTTTTATACTTCACGACATTGATATACACAACTTATATGAATGACTTTTTAAATACAAGTTTAATACTTTACTAAATTGAATAAAATACTACTAGGTCAAACAATTTTCATATAGTTGGGTGCTAATTCACTTTCGCAGCCCCAAGCTGTCAGACGACAAGGGAGGTTATTCTTAAAACAAAAACAAAGAGTTAACATGGTATATTTCTTCGATTATACCAAAAAATAAACTAAATCATTTCTTTCAATTTCAACAAAAAAAAAAAAAAAAAAAAAAAATCAAAAATTATTTCACATTGCTGCCTCCGTCTTGGTCTGAGATAGTTGGTGCATTGATGCCAAGTGTTGGGAAAGTAAGGGTCCTAGTTTCACTGTCAGTCTGCCGCTGTTGGCGCTATAATATATATCAAAACCCGAAGTTTGGGACTGGTGAGTTTTATAATTAGAGAATGAACATCTCCAGACATAGCGATCATCAGATGGGAAGGGCGGTGTGTCTCCCCTTTTGTCCACGGCTTCTTGTGCCGAAACACTACATTAAAAGATGCCATGTTCAAAATTATTATATTTTTACGGCATAGTTTGAGATAATCAATCCTATAACAGCTACACCCCTACATTAAAGAATATGAAAGTCTGTGGCTCGTGTGAAGGTGGATTGTGGAAAAACAAAGGAACATCAAGCTCTTATTATAATTTAATGTATTTTTTCCAGCTTTTATACTTGGTTATATTAATTTGTACAGCAATACTGTTATCATACTACATCAAAACCAACACAAATCAAAACCGAACTGTTCAAGATATTCCTGTACTGTTATTACCAAGCAATGCAGTAGTTTAATTATTGAAATGGAAAGGCTATTGATAATTTGGTTAGACGACCAAAATCAGCCTAATATGCCCAGTCCTTTTCCATTTCAGTAATTAAACGACTGCATTGCTTAATAATGATGGTAGCTTTCATCAGAGCAGGGCCTTTCACAGTCTCCATTGTTCTCACTTTATCCTGCACTAGTGCAAGGAAAGGCTCAAAGCCTTTTCAATGATTAAAAAGCTGCTTGTGCAAGTGAAGGGGATTGTGATGAAGAATTTGTTACAAATAGTATATATGTTGTATAGCGGGGTGAAGATCCGTTGGGTCCAGGAAAGAAAGAAGACTCGAAAGTTGGTTGTAAAAATATGTGACATTTTATCGGCCAGAGAATGAAGATTGGGAGAGAGAGAGAGAGAGAGATAAGGGTGCCGAGAGACCGTTCCCAACAGGGGAACTTGGTCTTATGCCTTCCCAGCCCTAGGTGGTCTGCCTGGGTATGTTCTCCGAGCTTCCTCTCGGCTCTGAGCTTTATGGGGTTTCAAACACACACGCTTGTGTCATTTCTGGTTTCCACATCCTGTTTTTTGGACACCCACGTATATACATATTTCCTAAGGCCCCCAGGTCACTTCGACTTCCACACAGGTGTTTGCCCTGAAAATGACCTTCTCGTGGTAGTATATCATAACATGTATACTAAATACTAAGACACACATTTGACCAACTGATGCTCAATAAGAACCTATGTACCTGTTTCAACTTACCTACAAATTCGACTTAAAAACAGACTTACAGTATCGCCCATAAATAAGTACACCCCTACCACTTTTTAATAGAAAGTTAATTGTCTTCTAAACCGAAGATTACACAATCAAAAGAGATATTATCAGGTATTATTTATGACCAAACTCTCCAGGATTGAAACTGTTGCCAAAAATATTTTTTTGTAGTGTTCTACTCATCTTTGGATGGCAACAGAGTTTCAATGCTGTAGAGTTTGGTCATAAATAATACCTGATACTATCTGTTTTGATTGTGTAATGTTCCACTAGAAATAATAAAATCCTGCTATGTTTGGTTTAGAAGAAAATTAACTTTCTATAACAGTGGTAGGGGTGTAGGAACGGATCTCAATAACCCATGGACTGCCTGTAAACATTTTAAAACTACAAAGCACTCAGAGAACGGATACCTCAGTCAATGCCATACACTAACTAAAAACTGAATGAAAATCAATTCATATATAGGTACGCTGAAGGGGAGGTAACTGTTTTGATTTTCCATATTGTCTTATATGAAAAATATCACTCAATCAAAAACAAATTGCTGGATCAAGCCAAAAATGTAATCATTTCATGCTTAGCCCAAAAAATTTTATTGAAAACTTTTAGAGATATCATGTGGACATAGATGTATGGAAAGAGGGGGGGAAAAAAAAAAAAAAAAAAATCCTGGATCCGCCCAAAAATGTCATCACTTCTCCCTTACCCACAAAATTTCATTGAAATCCATTGGGAACTTTTGGGGATATTGTATGGTGCAGACAGATAGCTACAATTATGGGGAGGTAATTGTACATAGATCCACTCCAAAATGTAATCACTTCTTCCATAGCTCTCATAAAATTCCATTGAAATTCATTGAGAACTTTTGGAGATATCAAGTGGACAGACAGTGAACTTTTGGAGATATTGTGTGATGCAGACAGATAGCTACGATGATGGGGAGGTAACTTGCATAGATCTGCACCAAAATTTAATCACCTCTTCCATAACCCATTGCCCACCCTTCCACAAAACTTCATCGAGAACTTTTGGTGATATCATGTGGACAGACAGATAGCTACGATCATGGGGAGATAACCGTGCATAGATCCACACCAAAATGTGATCACTTCTTCCATAGCGCTCATAAAATTCCATTGAAATTCATTGAGAACTTTTGGAGATATCATGTGGCCAGCCAGACAGACAGATGGAATAACGGAGGGTAATACATTTACCTCCCCTACTTTGTTGGCAGAGGTAAATAACCATTTCATTCCACGTCCACCCATTCAGTTGCAAATGGGGTCACAAGTTGTAAGCCCTCACGTGTGGTGATGTATTGGTATGTTTAGACAGACTGCAGAAGCCAAATATAACATTATCTTAACTAAACCGGCTGCTGAGTGAAAGCTATTTGTTGACATATTGGGCAAAGTTAGATTTTAGATATTGGACCAACACGACCTTATAACAACCTTATAACATTACAAAGTAACTGATTCTTCTTGGCAGGTTTTCAACAAACATACTGAATCTGCATATGTGTAAAATATAAATAGTCACACATACACAGAGTGTAAAAAGTATTTCAAAACGTTTATTTTAACATACTTTACATCTTTAAGCCTGCTCAGATGGTGTAATGGTTAGCACATCAGCCTCACACGCAGAAGCTCCTGGGTTCAATTCCCGGTATGAGCGAAGAGTGTGGAAAACTCTTCATTAGGACAAATATCCCTGTGCACTCAGCAGCTAATTGAGTACTCTCTAAGCTGTGCGATTAGGGTGGAGGTATCCCATCTGTGGATTTGCATCCTGCCAAGGGGCTGGTCATAAAAACTTGTAAGAATAAAGTTCTAGTCTCGACCAGACTTGAAACTTGCAAGGATCATAATGATGACACATGCAACAAAAACTGGATCTTCATCACCGGGCTCCATACTGCATTGGGAGTTGTCTCTTAAGAGACGGACGCTTTACCCTTTTTTACATCTTCAAAATTGACAGAATTTGGACCAAAGATTTGATTTTCATACATGACTTTTCAATGTCGATCTCGTTTCAATATTTTTGATTTTTGTATTTCTTAATCTTTGGTCTAAATTCTGTCAATTTTGAAGCTGTATAAGGATGTCAAAATTAATTTGAAATGTATCGAATACTTTTCGCACTCACTGAAGATATACCAGCTGGACCACAGGAAATACCACAGGTAAATATACATGTAAGATATCATTACTCTCGCATATATATATGCTGCGATTATTAAAGTATATCATTTTGTTAAAGTAATTTTCTATCAATGCAATGTATGAAGTCGGTCTGGAAAGTATCCAGCCATTTTGAATATCTTGTGAACCGCTTGCACAGCCTTGATGTAACCTGGCAACCAATTAGAAGGGACCTTACTGCGCATGCATGAACATGGTGCTATTCAGTCAACAGTGGGACACCATTGAGTGACCTTGTGTACTGTGTGATCATCGCATTCACAATGACCGAGCGAGTCATTCTTCTTTTTTGGTAAAACATTGCATCACCCCCAGGACTGTCCAGATTTGGCTTTCTGTGACATCTGGTTTTTCCTAAAGCTATCTGTGCATAGAAGTAGGTGTGGAAGCTGATATAGATATTAAAGTAGTGTAGTGTAAGCAAGTAATACCCACTGTATGATCCTGATGTCAGATGGTGCACTAGACCATTGACGGAGATGCATGACCTGACCCTGGGGTGACACAATGGCACGAGGACCAGTGAATAATAATAATAATGATACAATCTTTTTATATGGGAACATTAAGTTTGGGTTACATAAAACAACTGTACTGCACCATTATCCTTTTTTTGACTAAGGTTCCAACTTTCAAACCCCCTCATCCTCAGTGAGAACACCTAATCAGGGGGTGCATGTGGGGCATTTGGACCCTTCTCCCAGCCGCCACCCATGATTTCACACAACAACAACCTAATAAAAATCTCAAATTCCGTTATCTTTATAACAGCTGAAAAGACTCGAAATGTATAGCAGGTAAAAGACAATTAGAAAAACATGTCAAACACCCTGTTTTATAGACCCAGTTAACTAAAGAATTACCCAGGCTCCATTGTTCATCAGATATTTGTCTATCTATGTTATAATACGAGTGTGAGAGTAATCCCTCACCACTGACCAGCGAGGCCATGAATTCCATCACCCGTCTCCCACCTGAGCAAGTTTCCCACACACATGAGTTAGCCACCTGAAGACTGTGCCGATCATAAAAATACAAAGTAGATAAATGAAAAGACGAGTATGTATTTGAATTCATGAATTCAAAACTAAAACTTGTTCAACACCTGACTTCCTTCCTGGATTCCCACCCATTTACACCTGATTTGTTTGCAATTATTACACTGTACAATGCGATTCTTGATCTTGGGTAGTGAGTGTTATTTTCTGATTGCTTATGTGTAACAAGTTTAGAAAGTGGCTATTATTCCCTTCAAACTTTGCTTTTGTGGCCAGGACAGTGATATTCACATGTAGTTGTTTTTCTTATTTTATGTGATTAAAAATATGTAAATATGCCTGTTGTTCAATAGGAAATAGATTTCAAATTATCACTGTTCTGGTCACAAAAGCAAAGTTTAAAGAGAATAATTGACATTTTCTTTTATACTTAATCAGAAAATAACACTTATTACCCAGAAACAAAAAACAAGTAAAAATATGTTGCACAGTATTATCTGTAAAGACACATATTTGAAAGGTAGGTCTCACCATTACATGTTATGGTTACCGGTCCCAGAGTTTGCCAATTTTTTTATTTTCAATAACTAATGATCCTGATAGGGGACCAAATTTCTCATAGGTTTATCTTAGGAATTGATAGATTTTATTTTTGAGTTACATTCCTAAGTGTTTGAAATCGATCATTAACATGGGTAAACTTTCTTATATTGTTTCTTCCTCAAGTAGAGAGTTCTGAGGTGCAGAGTGGCCTAACTTAACAGCACAGAAAGGGGATTCGTTAACAGAGGTCAAATTCCGGTTGAGCTAGTTTGTGTTCACTTTCAATAAATGCCCATGGGAAAAGCATGAATCCACCTCTTCTCCTCCCAGCTATGCGTAAATAGCAGGGCAGTTGGAGCCCTTTTGTTGGGGTGTCGGGCCATCAACCTGACCCGTAAAATTCTACAATTGCTACAGAAACAATTAGAAAGCACCTCTGCCAACACCATTGCCAGGGAAAGAAATATGCATGGATCCACCCCAATTTAATCACTTCTTCCATAGCCTATTGTTGACCCTTCCACAACATTTCATGGAAATTCACTGAGAACTTTTGGAGATATCCTGTGGACAGACATGAGCATTGAAATCCATTGGTTACTTTCAGAGATATTTTGTGGACAGACGGACGCGACCAAATACCTCTCCAACTTCCTTGGCAGAATTAAATGAATAGAAATTTCCAATGTAGATGTCACCATGGATCATTCAAATGGTGACAAAACAATTGCCCAATATGACTTGTTGCTTGTCAACATTGCTAATGAGACAAAGTGGATGAGTCACATTGTCAACGCATCGGAGTCGGTCAATAATGCAGTAAAAAGACATTTGGTTTCTTTATCAGACACCCAGACCGTCGAAAATCTCTGGATTCGCCTCAAAAAGAAATTACAACAGCAGTTCGGTATGTCGAGTGCACTGTTTCCGTTGTACCTAAAAGAATTGACGGTGCGCAATATTCAGATAAAGAACAAATTAATGGCTTTTAACTTCATTGTGTTAATATCTGATCAATATGATGTATAGTTATACTTTTTGGAGCCTTTGTATGACCTTTTGGAGCCTTTGTATGCCGTGTTTAAACTACCATATTTCACATCCGTAAGAACCAAGGATTATCACAAAAATTGACCAACAGATACTGTATTTCACCACGTATAATCTCCACCCCCGCCCCCGCCAATTTTGAGCTAAAAATCCAGGTGCGTATTATCTACAGAAATATAATTGTTATACATAATTGTACACACGGGATAAAGCATTTTTCATTCAAAATTGAAGCTCAATGGAGGGGGGGTGCAGATTATCTACGGCAGCGGATTATATATAACGAAATATATATATTCAACATGACAGTTCAGTGTAGTGATAACAACGGTCTGTGTAGTCATGAGACACTCTATAGATAGAGAATGGATGAAGATGATGTCTCGGTAGCCTGTCGTCAGCTGCTAGAGATACGGCAGCAGCAGAAGTAGTTCGTGGGGATTGGAAGAAGCAACAGATAATAATAATTGAACAAAGCCAAAAGAGAAGACGTCGCCTCTCTTTCCCCCTTCCAATTTCAGTAGCTACTTCCAATTCCTAGCCAAGTAGCAACAGTAGCAACGACGGCAGCAGTTATAAGGTGAAAACTTTCTTTGAAATCAGCTGACATAGAAACAAATTATCAAGAAAGCACTATTGCAAGAATCAGAGGAGGAGGAGGAGAAGGAGAGGGGGGTCTCGTGGCTCGTATAGTAAACACGTACGTTCACCGTTGCCAACGTAAAGGATTTTCATCTAGATCTAGATGTTTTTGGTTGCGTCTAGATGTTAGAAATTTCCACTAGATAATTCTTTAATAAAAGTAATATTTTTAAAAATAAAATTAGTAATATTTCAATAAAGTAAATGTTGACAATTAAAGTCACATTTAATTCATCATTAATGATATGTAATATATTTCCTATTTTTAGATATTTATCTGGAGAATCTAGATGTTTATAGATGTTTTTTTAACTCCGTTTTAGATGTAAACTTGAAAATAATTTTGGCAACACTATTGCAAGAAGAAACAGAAGGAGAAGGGGGTGTCACGTGGATCATGTAAACACGCACAATGTTCTTTAATTAGGTGCCTTGGGTTCAAGACGAAAAAGAAAGAGAGAACGAGTGGACACAGAACATAATTATGTTGTTAGGTACCAGTTAAGTAATGTGGTCCCTAAAAATAAGCGCGGTCTCCCCTACAGAGCTTGTAGTAAAGGCTTTGTTTTCGCATTCTAATGACCGTGGTCCTGATTTATAAGTTGTAATAATTAATTTATTTCAAATCAACTTTGAAGGTGTTACAATGAAAATATATTCCCATCAAAGCATAGCTAATTAATTCATTTTAATACAATTCAAATAATTGATATACATGATATTAATATGATTACTACATCTGCCAGTTAAAAATAGCGAAAGCTAGTTAGTAGTTACTAAGCAGTACTAGTAGCCGTTGCTTTGGTATATTTTACACCTAAAGCTGTGTTCTGTGTCAGTATGTTTACACAGTAATTAGAAAGGTTACTTTCTCGCTTTTTTTTCTTTTCTCGGTGGCCGAGTTCAGCCGTTCTCCTTTAGCGATATCTTTATTTTCACCCCTTACCCCGTTTTGCATACACCTACCCTGCATCTCTGTCCTCTTTGCGGTTTTTGTGTCGGGATTCTATTCTCAGAACCTCTCCTCTACCCCCATCCCTTTCAACGTAAAATTTGTATTTTTAAAGTGTGACAGAATGGAAGTGTGACGGACAGACGGACACGTTGCAAATTATAAAATAGACAGACACTAGACAGATAGAGCAACTGCTGATCCTTATTAGAGCCTAAATTTAAATTATTATTTTGGGATAACCGTAATTTGATTTCATAATGTTAATCTACAAAAAAGTCGTCATAATAATAATAATAATAATAATAATAATAATAATACAGCCCCACCCGTTATAACGCGGGTGTGTGTTGGACCCCAAAATAGCTAAATCTAGCTCCAAAATAGCTAAATTTTATCGTGGCTCAGTTATAACGCGGTTGGCTTTCATGGACCCCAACACCCGCCTTATTTTTCTTATTCTTGTAGCTGGACAATGAATGAGAATCTTACAAATGCACTAGACTGACCACCCATTGTAAAGGGGCACAAGTGCCTTTCATTGAAAGGTTTAAAAGGTTTTCAATCAACCTCATTATGTCAATTCAATTCCATTCAGTAGTTACAGCGCAGGTTACACAATACACGGTTTTACCAGATGAGCAACAGCCCTTATTTGAGCAGTATTTACTTAGTGAGAGATAGGTACTAACTCGTACTAGGAACATTTTTTAGTACCCCCCCGCCACACACACACCCGTGCTACCCGATTAACAAAGGGATAATTAAAAAAATAAGGAAAAAGAATTAGCCCGAGTATCTGTAGGATTTGGGCAATTATTCACCTCTGCCATCGATGTTGGAGAGGTGCATGTATTTATTATTACGACCTCATGTATGACCGTCGTCTGTCTGTCCACACGATATCTCCAAAAGTTCGAAATGAATTTCGATGAAACTTTGTAAAAGTGTGGGCACTGGGCTACGGAAGATGTGATTAAATTTTGGGGCGGATTCATGCACAGTTACCTTCCCTGCATCGTAGCTACATGTACCCACCGCATAGTTAATGACGTTGTTGGCAATGGCAGAGGTGTGCGCTCTCTGGGTGCTTTCTAGAGCTAGTGGTGGAATAATGACCGACTTCCACCCCCCCACATACCCCAGGGTTTCTCTTTCACGACACAGATTTGCTTAAAGCGTGAAAAGATGGGTCAAATACTTGTTTAGGGTTCAGGCTAAAAATGCATAATCACGGTTGACGATGGGGGCTGGGGCGAGAGACACGTCCAATCTGTCGAGGCGGGGGGGGGGGCAACATTTTTTGGTCTATTACAGAAGGATAACTGTCTGCTCTGACAACAAAAATATTGAAAATGTCACTTTTTTTACCTATTTTTTTCCTTATCATTACTAGCCTACATAATGAACACTAACGGTGTGATTTTTTTTCTGTTTCTCTATCCGTAACAATGGACTCTTCCACTTGAAGGTAACAATTTTGCTGATGAATATCACCTACCCACCATTTGAAACATTGGACTCATCCACTTAATTTTGGCTACATATCCTTACGTTAGAATCATTATAAATAGGAATTATAAAGACGATGTAAATGTTTTTCTTCCATCCCACCATTAAAAAAATACCAGTTTTTGCTTGTTTTTTTATTGAAATTTTTTTTTAAAATCTTGCAATAAAAAAAGTATAAAACAATTTCAAGGTCTTACAAAATAATAATATTATAATGATTTTCACTGAAATTATCGATATGTTATGATTATGATATTATAATAATAATTCTGACATAAAAATCTATAATTAAATTCGATTTCAAGGTTCGATTTTTATGAAAAGAAATCTTTTAATGTTTAAAAGGTGGGAATTTAAGACTAAATCTTTCGGGTTATCATGTGAAAAAGTAGCATAGAATAATATTTCAGATTCAGAAATATTATCCTTTATTATAGAGAAAAAAAAGTCAAAACTTTCATGAAATTCAAGAACATATAAATAAATAGGTTAACTTAACTAACAAAATCTTTCAGGACGACAGACAAACAGAAACTAAAATTGGAGAAAAAAAAAATCTAGATTTGTCTTTCCTGTTTGTTGTGTTGCAGACTTTCCCAAAATAAGGAAAACGATATATACGTTACAGTAAGATTGTGAAACTAGGGATTTCATGAAATCCCTGAACATTTCAGTTATTTCATCAAATCCCTAGTTTCACAATCAGTGTAGTAATGGTCAGCAAACTTGTAATGGCAATGGGTTCGATCCTCATTTGGTGCCCCACTATTGTGGCCTTGTGTCAAACTAAGCTCTATATTATACACACACACACACCGCAAATACTGAAGCAGAATATGATATTTATTTAACAAGTTTAGCTTAGTTTGACACAAGGCCACAGTAGTGGGCACTTGGTGAGAATCGAACTCATTACAGTAGTAATGGTTAACATCACAAGCTTGTTAACCATTACTAGACTGATTGTGAAAGTAGGGATTTGATGAAATTACTGAAATGTTTAGGGATTTCGTGAAATCACAATATTACTGTAACATAAATAACATCCTCAAGCATTCCTTTAAACAGATTTTAATTTTATCTTAACATAAATTGAATCTCTACTCTAAAATGAAGACCTAGTTAAAATTGTATTTACAAAGATTTGAAAAAATCCTAATAAAATTGACGATGATGAAAATGTAAATTTACAAGTCTTGTTTTTTCGTAATAGTTCTCTCAGAAGAATTGTTGGCCTTTCAATTTTAGGGGTTTTCAATCCATAAAGAATTTTAGTTTTTGAAAAAAAATTTTTTTTTAAGGTTTTACAAGGGGGGTTCTATTTACAATGTAACTATAATGCTAAACTGAGCACTTACTTTCCGCCATTTTTACGGAAGTACGGCTTGCATGAATTACCATCCCATGATCAGATTTTATTTTGTTTGAATTCTCTTATTACTCCTCATTTAAACATCACGCGGCTTGCGAAACTAGGAAGAAGCATTCTCTTTCCAATCAAAGACACTTCCAGGAGAAACAAATTGAATTCTTTCTTCCATTTCATATCTATTTTGATTCAAATACAAGTAATTTATGGTCGGAAAGAGAGAAAATTAAATAGTTATGTTTTGTTTCTTTAAGGCTTATAATAAAAAAATACCTTTAATAGCGAAATAAGTAACAATAATTCATTTTCACACTCAACAAATTAATATTTTCCAGTTTATGTTTGTTGCAATACCGAACAAAATAAAAAACTTCATACATTTTTTCCAATGGACTAACTAAAAAATGAACCATAAACGTGTTTTTATATTTATAATCGTTGCATTTTGAGGTTTTAATTCACTTAAACGTGTTCAGATCAATTTTTAACACCCATGTCATGAAATATTTGTTTAGCTCAAGAAATGTTTACATGTTTATATAAAGAAGAAATGGTTCAATAATATCACCCAGATCAACCTAAGGCCATCTTGTAGTTTAACGTCCCAAATTCTCCCGGTGGTTGTTTTGAGAGGGCGCTCGGTTAATTACAACAGAATACTAAGCAGATATCAAACAACAGAATATTAAGCAGATACCAAATCTAATAATAAACAATGTGTAACAAACCCAAAAATAAAATTAAAATAAACACTCCAACTATTTTACCTAGGTATATTTATTCTAGTTTCATTAATAGTCGTGAGCACAATATTGTTTTTAGTTTTGAAAGCTATGTTTTCTTTCGAAATTGTATGAATAAAAATGTTGATAGTATCGAAAAAGAAAATGACTGAATAGTGTTTTGCATTAGATTTGAGATCTGCTTAGTTGGTATGTTCAGTTCAACTAACCAAAGTGCACTTACAATAATTTGGGACGCTAAACTACGAGAGAGCCCAAGCTGATAATGTTTCTTCCCGAATTGTACAGAAATCATAAAATAATGTCCAGTCAAAAGAGTGGTCATCACGAACAAAACAAAAAGCAAAGGTTTTTAATGTTGGAATTTTTATAAGTGGAATACATGAGAAGCAAATTGGTGTTTATTTTGTACATTGGAAACATATATTTAAGAAAGCAAAAAAAAAGAAAAGAAAAGCAGGAAGGTAGGTTTAAAATGTAGTTTCTCTTTCCTCTCACTCCAGAATTAGACATTTCATTTATTTATAACAATGATGGGGTTTACCAGAATAATTGGATCATTATTTTTTTAATAAATTAAATCGTTTTAAGATCTGGTACAAACTCTTACAATCTAATATCTACTCTATAAACGAACAGTGTTATTTTCTTGGTTCGCTGTCCGTAACACTGGACTCTTCCACTCAGAGGGTAAGAATTTTGTTGATAGAAATACCCTCTACCCACCGTTTCCAACTATGCACTCTTCAAGTAAACAAATTCACCAATGTTTTCTTCTTGGAGAATTGTTTCATAGAAATTCAAATATACCCGTGAATTCTTTCACGGATATTAACTACCAAATGAATAAATAAAGCCTGTGGATTTTATTTTTAAATATTAATAATCACATGATTTTGTTGGGGTTTTCTACCAAAGTGCTTAAAATCTAACAATTGTTTTCACAGATAGAATTGTACCCACTAAGAAAGAGAAAAACGTAATATGTTATGCTTATTCTCATTCATAGACTTACAAACAACCAATTTGGAGATTTTAGAAGCATCGGGTTGTCAACATTTGTACACATTACACAATATTGATTCTAAAACACTAGGATAAATGAGCATAATGTTAATAATTCTGGGTTTTTTTTTTAATTAGTCTAAAACACACAAGTGAAGTAGAGGAAGATGCTTTTAATTTCAGTTACTTTTGTGAGGATTGCAACCAAGAAAAGAATTCATTTGTTTTTTTAATTTCCTAGTTTACGTGCGTCTTACTTGAATCATCTTCCCTTTGGTCCGATTTTATTTTTGTTTGTATGAATTCTCTTATTTATTTTTACAAGCGGCTTGCGCCATTTTTAACATGGGGTAAGCTGTACTTCTGTAAAAATGGCGGAAAGTAAGTGCCCAGTTTAGCATTATATTTACATTGTAAATAGGCCACCGTCTCTCGAAAAAACCTTTTTTTTTCTTTAAAAATAACAAATTCCTGGATGGTTCGAATTGATGGATTGAAAACATTTCTTCTAGTAGAATTATTTTACGTACGTAAACAAGGAAATTACCATTTATTTAAGGCATAAATAAATCAATTTATTAAAAGAAAAGACCTTTAGATCCAATATATAACTATAATTCATTGAAATTATGAATATTGAATAGAATAAATGGGAAAATGTGAGTAAGAGACGACATACAACAATTTTCATTCATGAATTTCATAACAAAAGATAATACGGCATTTTTTTTGTTTTTGTTAATACATCAACAATTTATCTAATTATTTGGCGGAAAAATATATTTTTAAATACAAAGATTTTAACAGATTTTACATGTGTTTCCATCTGAAACACCCAGGGAGCCGGTTTTATTTTTGTAGACGAAATATCTTATATTCTTGGTCTTCTTTTTGTTACTTTTAACACCTTTAAAACGGGGAGAGAAAGAAAGTACCCGGCATAAAATGGGTGATCAATTACACACCAATATTAACTCATAAATCAATCCCCCTCTTTATAACCACTAAATTAATCCCAATTTTGACGGTTTATACCAGCTAGCTTTTTGTTTGTGTATATTTGAAATACCATACTTTAAGTAATGTTTTAAAGTATTGTGTATTATTCATTACCGTAAAAAAAAAAAAAAATAGTAATAACTTGAAATAATACATAATAATAGAAGTTGAAGGTCTGTATGTATTATTGAGATTTACAGCTGTTAGTTGAATGTATGCACAGGACACAATGTCAAAATTAATAAAAACAATTAAAACCTGGTTTTAATTATAATTTTATATTGGTTAGAGAATTTGGGGATTACAATGATGAATCAATCACATGTCTTTAAAAAAAAAAAAAAAAAAAAAAAAAAAAAAGAATTTGCCTTACTCTAATAAAAACTTTTTATTTTTTATTCCACGCACTCCTCAAAAATGTTTAAATATTTAAAAATACTAAAATAAATAAAAACTTACCTCTAACTTGACCTTCGAATTCAATAAGAACTTCTTTTTCCTTTTTGGATTTACGTTCAGCGTGTAAAGCCATCGTGGGGTTTGTTTTTTTTTCAAATTTTTTAAGTTTTTTTTTTTTTAAGGTTTTTTTTAAATTTTTTAGTTTTTTTTTTTTTCTTTTCTTTTAAATCCAAAGACACAATACAAGGAATAAACAACACAAAATAATAATTCAGGGGTAGTCCGAGGGTTTTTTTCCTGTTTTCTGCTGTTTTAAATCGTGAAGATGGGAAGTAGAAAGCGCGGCTGCTTTTCCCTGTGTTGACTCTTTAACTAAACTGAAAACTGTGTAATGTGTGCAAATTAAATTATTAATGACATAAAAAAACTAAGTTAGTGTTTGTAAACTGTACTTATATATGTGTGTATGTGTGTCTGCTGTATAGGTGCAAAGATAGATATATATATATTTGTTTTAAAGATGCCACTATCTACAGTGTTGTGTGCATGTGTCGGTGTGTTGTTGTATAGTGGCCCGTTCGTTAATAGAAGTGCGAGTATGGTGCGTGTGTTTAAGTATTACGTGTGTGTGTGATGTATGACTGCATAATTATACCCTGTCTGTGTGTGTGCGTGTGTTTGCCTGCGCGCACCTATGCATTAGTATATTTATTCTATATTTATATGTATGTGTGTATTATTATTATTATTTTTTTTTTTGAGACGGTGTGTGTGTGTGTGTGCGCGCACCGGCTACAGACCTGGAACAACAACTGCGATTTCTCTCGTATAGTATTCAGCAGATTCTCCCTCTCCTCCTTCTGCTCCTCCTCTTGCTCCTCCTCCTCTTCCACCTTGTTCTTTGCTTTTCTTTTTTCTCTCTCTCTCTCTCTGCTTTCAGAGTCTTCCCCCCCTCCATCTCTTTATTCCCTATTGCCTTCTTTCTTTCTTTCTTTCTTCATTTATTTATTTCACTCTCTCTCTCTCTCCTACTTTCTTTATTCAGGTCTTTCACTTTCTTCTTCTTCTTCTTCTTCTTCTTCTTCTTCTTCTCCCATTTCTCTTTCTGTTTAGCAATCTCTCTTCTCACCCACTCCTTCTTTCTCATACCCCTGTCTCTCTCTCTCTCTCTCTCTCTGCTTTCAGAGTCTTCCCCCTCATCTATTTCTTTATTCATTTCTTTCTCTCTTTCTCTTTCCCCTTCTTCTTCTTTTTTCATTTCTCTTTCTGTTTAGCAATCTCTCTTCTCACCACCCCTTCTCTCTCTCCCTTCGCTCGATCTTCCTCTTTCTCCCACTCTAAACCTGCTAATGCTTTCCTCTCTAGTCTTCCCCTCTTTCTTTCTTTTTGTATCCTCCTCTTCCCCCCTCAATTCGTATCTTTTACTTCTCCCTTCTTCACCGTTTCTCTTTCTCTCAATCATACTTTCATTTCCTTTCTTCTCTTTCTCTTCCTTTGTCTTCTCCTCTTTATTTGCGACTGCTCCTCTTTCTTCTTTCCATATTCTTGCATGCTTTCTTTCTTGTCATGTTTTCTCTCTACCCTCTCTCTCTCTTCTTCTTTCATTCTCACCCTCCACCCTCTCTCTCGGCAATGTTCTTCTTTCATTATCACTTTCTAAAAACATCGCTTCTTTTCATTCATTCATTCTTTCTTTCCGTCTTTCTTTCCTTTATTTATTTATTTCCTTCCTTCCTTCTTCTGTACTTTCTTCCTTCCTCTCTTTCTTTCATTCTTTATTTCATCTTTCTTCCTTTCTTTCTTTTTTTCTTTCACCCCCCCCACACACCCTTTACTGTATAAAAACTGTTACTCCTTTCTTCCCTCTCTCTCATACTATTACCTCTTTTCCCCTCTCTCCTATTTATGATATTCTTGTTCATCTTCCAATCCACTCCCTTTATCCACCACTCCTTCTCTTTCACTTCTGCCGGCGAAGTTGAAAGCTGTACCGCATATACTCGTGTATAGGTCGAGAATGCCTTCTTCCTTTCATTTGTTCTTTCTCTCTTTCTTTTATTTGTTCTTGTTCTTGTTATTCTTGTTCTTCACTTTCAAACCCTCATCTCTTTTTTTCTATATCCTCTCTTCTCCCCAATCTTCTTGATCTACTCTTTAATCTCTCTCTCTCTCTCAAACCTTCTTTCAGAGGGTGGGGGGGCTATTTGAAAACGCCCCAATGGAGGGGGCCCAAAATCTTTATAAATAGTAGTTCATCTACTGCATTTCTATGAAAAATCTCACTAAATGTTGGAGGGGTCCCCTCAAGGAGCCA
>VCCN01002351.1:953878-965390 GCA_006491835.1 Architeuthis dux | reverse complement strand
TAGATATGAACAGACTGAGATAGATAGATATGAACAGACTAATAGATATATATGCCAATGTATAAATACAATTCTAAATTGGCTTCAACCATCTCTGCTTTTTTTTCTCCATTTAATGACTTCATCTTGGTCAATACATTTTGATTATAGTTTCTTAAAAGACTCCAAAATTCTTCCATTATATGCTTTGTTTAGGCAACTGCAGGCAGTAATGGAATCATTATTTACCATTATTAGATCTACGATAATTAACTTGTATCTCTTTTCAACCACTAACTTGGGATTCTTCATTCAGTCAATTGCCATTCAAGAAATGATTACGAGACAATTGACATTGATGTTGGCTATTAAAAAAGAGAGCCATTTTGTTTTTCAAAAGGAATCTTAAAGTAATGATTTTGATTGGCTGATTTAAAATAATGTGATCGTTTTTAGACCAGTAAAATGTCTGTCTACAGAACTGCTTCCCCCCAAACTTTTTTATGTTATTCATCAAACAATCAGATTCTCTTGATATCTATCTTATTTTCTATCTGTTTATTGAAATATTGATTTATTCTAGACTGTTCTTATCCATTTATCCATCTATCTGACTGTCTGTCTGTCTATCTATCTACTTCAGGGTACTAGGACTGATTAAACATATTGTTTCATATATAGACAAGGACTTGTTCCTTATACTAAATAAGATTTATGTCTGTCCACACCTAGAGTACTGTGCACAGGCCTGGTCATCATACTTGGAGAGAGATAAAAAATCTTTTAGAAAAAGTCCAGAGACAAGCAACTAAGGTGATACCAGAATTAAAAAGTATGAGTTATAAGGATAGGCTAAAAGTGTTAGGATTAACATTATTAGAAAATAGGAGGGATCAGGGAGACTTAATAGAAATGTTTAAGATTATACATGGTTTAGAAGTAGTAAACCCTGATGTATTTTTTTACTAGAAGGGGGTACAAGGGACTGAGAGGCCACACATATACAGTAGAAGCAAATAGAAGTAGATTGAAAATATCAGAAAATTCTTTTTTAGCAAGTGGTGGGACTATGGAATAAATTACTGGAATATTTAATGCTATCAACTGATGTAAATGATTTTAGGAAGAATTATGATGTTTATTACATCACTGCAAAGGTTGTGTAAATATGATTATTATGATGTGTGCGTGTATATACAAATTGTATACTTTTTTTCATGCTAAAATAAAATGTTCTAAAACGTTCTAAAATGTTTATATATCTTTTTCATTCACTTTCTATCTATCCATCTATCTGTTTCTATCTTATTCTATCTATCTATCTATATACCTATCTATATACTTTAATCTGTTCATATCTATCTTTCTCAGTTTGTTTCTATCTATCTGTTTTTCATATCTATCTATTTATCTATCTTCACATCAGTCAGTTCATATCAAACCTATCTATCACTCTCATGTTTGGAAATATCCTGATCTAGGGAAAAATCCTAACCTTTTCCCAGAGAGATTTCAGACCATGGACGAGATTAAGGAGAATGCAACAAGACAGCTGATGGTGATCCTGAAAGCGGACTTTGGAGACTGTTTTGAAAAGTAGAAGGGATGCTGGGATAAGTGTGTACTTTGAAGGGGACTAAGGTGCCATTGCTCGAGGCAGGCTATTCTTTTTGTTAATATTAAATGTCTGGATACCTTCTGGTCAGACTTCATATAAACTCCATAGGTTGACCTACCCTCAACAAAGCAAAGAGAAGTGGTTCAATTTCTCTATATCGGTCACTCAGTCTCATCAAGTGATGACCACTTGACCAGAATGGCAAAACGAGAGAAAAAAGCAGTCAAACAAATGTTTTTAGGTCAGGATGTAAGTAATGAGGCCATAAGTGATTCTGTTCTCTTGTTTATATTTACTCACTTAAAGGCCACCTTCTGCAGACATTAAGCTCGATGTCAAGTCAATTCCTATTTATAGAATTTGTTTTATAATTATTTGCATATAAATAAACAAGTGTTAGCATTAATTAGCATTTAATATACCTGGGGTTATCTCCCTTGGGACATCAGATCATTATAATGTAGATCAATGGTTCTCAACGTGGGTGCTAGCTCCCTCTTGGGGTCGTTGGTTCATTTCAAGGGGGCGTTGAGGTGACTAGGGGCCTTAAACGGGCGTTTGAACTTAGAGGGGGCATTATAGAGATTCCATAAATATCTAGGATTCTGATTTACAAATGGCTGTTGTTTAGTCGTATCTGCTAAACAAACGAGGAGGAACTAGCATTAGGCAGTTATTAAATGCTTACTTTGACAACCATTTCTTCTATATAAGTAAGTAACTGGCAAATGGCGAATTATTCTGCTTAATACCCTGTAGTGTTACTATTATTCTATGGATAAGTGTTTAAAATTAACTCCATTGCTGTTGTTTTCAAACAAAGAATACTGTATGTATCTGAAGTCACTGAAAGGTGACTTTGAGAAACGCTTTGAAGATCGGATTGATATCAATATTCCTGTCTGAGTTATATATCCATTCATTTGCAAGGTTGAAGAACAAGAAATTAACTTACAGGAAGAAAGCATTGTGTTTACTTCTTATATTTGAACTACGGGGGGGGGCAGTAGTTAGGTGTCATGGGGGGACATTGGGCTGAAAAAGGTTGAAAAACACAGATGTAGATTATTGGGGGGAGCATGAATGCTGACCCTGCACTATTATTATTATGTTGCAAATTGGAAATTGCTTTATTCTTCAAGTTAGAGCATTTGAACAGTATTGCACTAACAACAATCTTGCTATAATATGTCGTTTTTGCTGTGTTAAGGTAACAACAGACGCCAAGGAAATCCTGGAAATCACTTGCCCCCCCCAGTGAATGTTATGTGAATTAATTTTAGTGTGCTAATTTTTACAACATAAACCATTTTTACGACACATCTCCAGTGCTTGAAACTGCTTCACCTTTGACCAGTTCTTAAGAGTACCACACCTACAATGTTGTGAAGCATCTCTTTCCTCTACCCCAAAATGCAAAATCAAGTAAACTTCTAATGCTTTGTCGTGATTTGAAACTTCAGCAAGCCAGTTGAAAGCCAAGTACGATAACCATTATGTCACGATAACACTTAGTGAACATGCATGTAAAATGTAATTGTGATTTTGCTAGGATGAATTTTCTTTTCAGTCAAATGATCATAATTACCTAAATGAGTCATTAACTTATTTTTTCTTTCAAATAAATTCCTGTTCCAATCCAATAATTTTTTTAAATAAAAAATAAAATACAGATACACTTTTAAGATTTAGAAAAAACTTAAAATAAAAATGTTACGTTATTCTCAGCCTGTTGCACTTTCGTTCTTTCTTTCTGTTTTTGAGATTTTCCTTCTGTAATCAAAAAATCTTTTTCTACAAAATATTCAGTTTCAACATTTAAGTAAGTTGAGATTTTTATTAATCTTAAATTATATATTTTTTTAAAATAAGGTTTCTTAGAGAATAGAAAGCATTTAAAAAAAAAAATATTTTCCACGCTTAAGAGTTAATCGTTACGTTACCTTTTGATACAAGAATCATTTTCTCAACTTTTAAATTTGCTGCAACATGTCTTAAAAGAGCGCTAAAAAAGTGCGTGGTTTGCTAACACATATAGTTTTTTCTTGGCCTCGTGTAAGTAACTTAATCAATGTTTGAAGTGGTGGAGCAAGGGTTCTCAGTGCCATTTTTGCACCCACCCAAAAATGTTTTGATTATTTATTTTGTGACTCATTACCCACTGAATGACAGTAAGATGAAGAATTAAATACCACCTTACATAAGCCTAAAATAAAGTCACACTATAACATTTAATTAGTATAAATTGGATTAAAATATTACTTATTTTATTAGACAAATTGTTTTCCTATGACTTTTCTTCCTATTATGTTTTTTTAGGTAGCTCAGGGTAACGTTACATCATGACTTTTGTTCCATGACTTTTCTTCCTGTGATTTTTATTCCGGGATTCTTTTTTAAATATATTGTAGACTTTGTGCCCCTTCATACTTGTGCCCGGCGTTTCTTGTTTTGGGGTGTGTTTTTGACCATTTTTAGTATATTTTAGATTTGTTTTAGCCATTTTTGTCGTTTTTTTGGCTATTTAAAATATATTTTAACACGAAAAAGCAACAAATTAGTGCGGGTCTGCTCAAACATTTTGGCCATTTTTGGGTGTGTTTTTGACCATTTTGTGTATATTTTTGGTGTGTTTTAGCCATTGTTGGCATTTTTTGGCTATTGAAAACATTTTAACACTTTTTTAGCAACACTGAGCACTTTTACTTGCAACCTTTTTTTCTTTCCTTACCGTTCATTACTGTATGACTTTCTTCCCAAGACTTTATTTCCTATGAATTCACACATAAAACACAACATATATAATGTATAACATTTCAAAGCACTAAATTATCGCGAGCGTGCTTAAATATTTTGGCCATTGGTTTGTGTGTTTTTTACCATTTTTAGTATCATTTGGTGTATTTGACCATTTTTAGTATCATTTGGTGTATTTTGGCCATTTTTAGTATCATTTGGTGTATTTGGCCATTTTTAGTATCATTTGGTGTATTTTGACCATTTTTAGTATCATTTGGTGTATTTGACCATTTTTAGTATCATTTGGTGTATTTTGCTATTTTTAGTATCATTTGGTGTATTTGGCCATTTGTAGTATCATTTGGTGTATTTTGACCATTTTTAGTATCATTTGGTGTATTTGGCCATTTTTAGTAGCATTTGGTGTATTTGGCCATTTTTAGTATCATTTGGTGTATTTTGGCCATTTTTGACGTTTTTTGGCTATTTAAAAAAAATTAAACGTTTTTTAGCAACACTGAGCACTTTTACTCACGGCTCCCCAGACTTAATGGATGCCTCCCCCCACAATCGCTGTACCCTGCAGATTATGATATAGATTTAATAAGTTAACTTAATTTAGCACAATGCAAAATGAAGAAGAGTAGAGAGATTATGTTGCGCCAATCTTCCAACAGGGGTAAAGCCTGCCTGTCACCTGGGCTTGAACACTGACTACTGGCACTTGAAAAAATGGAAAACAAGAGATTTTGTGATATGTGGCTTTTAACCTCTGGCTATCAGACAAAATTAATTATGAATTAGTTTATTTGTTAATTAGATTAAAATGTTGATTGAGATTCAGCCAATCAGAGAAGCAGATACCATTTTGAAGAAATCGGCCGGGGCAAAAGACGATGAGAAAAAAGATAACTTCCCATAAAAGAGAAATTCAGAGAAATATGGAAGCCTGCATGACAAATGCCGGAAGACATCATTATCAGTGATCGGAGTCGGTTTTCATATTTTGACAATTATTAGCTTCCATATTATTAAATAATTATTTAAACTTGAGGACTTGTAGAAATCTTTGTATACTCAGCCAATTGATGCTTCTATCTATAGCAGTGTTTCTCAACCTTTTTCAGCCGAACGCCTATCTATGACACCTAGCTACATGTTAACGTCCACCCTGTAGTTCAAATATGAGAAGTAAACACAATGATTTCTTCCTTCAAGTCGATTTCTTGTTCTTCAACCTTGCAAATGGATGGATTCATAACCCAGACAGGAATATTCATATCAATCCGATCTTCAAAGCGCTTCTCAAAATCATTTTTCAGTGACTTCAGGTACATAGTGTTCTTTGTTTGAAAACAACAGCAAGGGAGTTAATTTTAAATGTCTATCCATAGAATAACAGTAACACTACAGGGTATTAAGCAAAATAATTCACCACTTGCCAGTTACTTGTATATAAGAAATTGGCAAAGTAAGCATTTAATAACAGCCTAATGCTAATTCCTTCTCGTTTGTAAGCAGATACTACTAAACAACAGCCATTTGTATATCAGAATTATAGATATTTATGGGATCTCCCAACTACCAACTTGAAACTACCAACACCGAGTGGGCGCTAACACCTACATTTGAGAACCACCGATCTATAGTATTCTTGTTCGTTCCTCCCTTCATTCATTCCTGTGTACAAATTTCGGATTATCTGAACAAGATTTCAAGTTCCCATGAATATTTGGTTTTACAGCTTTGTCTTTGGTATGTATCTGTTACAAGTGATGGAGTTTATTGCTGTTCTCATGTCTCTGAAGAGATAGCAATCAGACTATTTGATCTCAGTTGGTCTCTTTAAACAGTGTTGAAATATTTTCTACAGTTTTGAGAAGGGTCATTAACGTTCAACGACACACATACCCTACTTGAAAGGAATAGCAGAAAGAATACAAAGAATCTGCCATTGCCTCAATGTTAGCGTTGTGTTCGGCCGTTCGCACACACTCCGAAACTTACTAAGCAAGGTGGGCCCGATTCGCTATCCCAAACTTACTAACAACTGTGTTTACATCATCCCCTGTAAATGTGGGAAAAATCTACACTTGGGGAAACAGACTCAAAGTCAAATTTGAAGAACACAGAAAATCCATAATCAAGGGCGAGATATAAAAATCTGGAATGGCTGACCACATCTGGAGAGAGAAAGGCGACCACTATCCTCTCTGGGGAGGAAGTCCAGATTATTGACAGAGAACGCTGTTGGAAGCAGAGAAAAATCAAAGAGGCAGCACATTACAACATGTCGACTGAATGTATTAGTCAGGCAAGTGCAGAGTTCAACCTGATGTGGCTTCCGCTACTCAATAAACCCAAACTCAACAAAGATAAAGAAACACCCAAATCCTACATTTGAAATTAAAAACTTCTGTTTACCCCATCACATTTAGATATTACACCTGAGGAAGGCCGAAGAATGAATCGGCCGAAACGTCTTGTTAACAACACAAACAACAAGAAGGAGTTCAATTGTCAGAGGAACTATTTGAGTTTTGAAATAAATTTCACGCATAAAAAATAAAAAATGAAGGATTTAAAAGTACAGTAAAATCTGTAGTAGAGTCTTCATTCACTCTACGACTTTGTCCCGAGTACGTATCTGCTACAGAGTGATGGAGTTTATTGCTCTTCCCATGTCTGTGAAGAAAGTAGTCAGTCTGCTTGATCTCAGTTGGTCACTTTTAAACAGTGTTGAAATATTCAAATAGTTCTTCGGACGATGAAACTCCTCCTTGTTGTTTGTGTTGTTAACAGAATGTTTCGGCTGATCCATTCTTCGGCCTTCCTCAGGTATAATATTCGAATATGATGGGGTAAACAGAAGTTTTTAATTTCAAAGGAGGTAACTTTATAATGTAGAATTTGTGTGTTTCTTTATCCTTGCCTGATATTGCACCCAAGGAAGGCGAAAGAATGGATCGGCCAAAACATCATATCAACAACACAAACAACAAGGAGTTCAATCGTCCGAAGAACTATTTGAATGTTTAAATCCATGTTTAATCTTTTCCTTGTAGTTTTAACTATTTGAATGTTAATGACCTTTCTCAAAACTATAGAAAGTGTTGAAATGATTCCTTTTTTATGATCAAATCACTTATTCGAACAATCAATTATCCAAACAAAATACTCCCCACCCGTCTCCTTCAGATGCTTTTATTTATTATTCTGATGTCTTATCTTTTAATCTTTCATTTTAGAGTTGTCGCCATTGCATCTTAAATCTTTGATAACTGCCAGGTGGCGTGCCATCGGTCGCCATGTTTGCTCAAGTAAAGAATTTTTTCTAAATCGTTAAAGAAGCAAGATGAACGCAGCTTATACATGGAATTAACATTATCGAGTAAATGACTGACAGAATACTATAATAATCAGAGTGTTTAGTAGTAGATCAGAGAGCTGAAGAACACACGTATGTGTCGTTGACCACAGTCATTGTTTGAATAAAGGATCTGTGAGTACATCTTCTGTTTGCATTTTTAATCTGTTAATATCTGTCACTAAACCAACCTTACACAGAGCATTAATTTATATTTGAATGATGATAATCTTCAATATTATTTTTGTTCCTTCATTCAATAAGCAACATTTTTAGCATATTAGGCAAAGGTAAAAATAAACTAAATAAGTCTTTGTGCAGTTTCTGGAGAAGGTACTGTGATATTCAAACATGTCAAAAGTGGTTTGCAAAGTTTCATGCTTGAGATTTCTCACTGAACAATGCTCTGTGATCGTGTTCATCAGTTCAGGTTGATAGCAATTAAATCAAGACAATATTTGCGTCATACTCAAAATATGCAAGTCAAATGTTTAAAAATTATTCGCACCAGCTTGGTTATGATAGTCGCTTTAATGTATGGTTTCCGTGTGCAATTTGCTACTTAAATATCTTGAAAATGTTCTGTATTTAAAACAAATTGTGGCAAGCAATGAAAATATATTAAGAGACAAATTTCAACCCATTTCATTTAAAGAATTAACATTTGCAGTGACTGTATATACATGTGATTAAGCAGCAAAAATGGAGATGGGCTGGTCACCTAGCAAGAAGAGATGACAATAGATGGGGGAAAAGACTAACCGATTGGTGCCCATAGAGACAGTAAATGCAGTAGAAAAAGACCAGACACAAGATAGGGGGATGAGATAGAAAAGACGTGGCAGAGGTTAGCACATGATAGGTCGTCGTGGAAGTAGATGGGAAAGGCCTTTGTCCAGCAGTGGACTTATAAATAATAATAATAATAATAATGATAATGATAATGATAATGATGATGATGATGATTTTAATTTGCCTGCCGTATTTTTTAATTTGCTTGGGAAATGATAGATATTAACGGATTAAAAATGCAACAAAAGATTACGTACTCACAGAGATCCTTTATTCATATATCACAATGATACAGTATTGCTTCTCGTTGACCAGAACGTAAAACAGCGCACCTTAGCGGAAGAGGATAAGAACTCTTCTGCCTAAGGGGAATAACTCATGATACTTACTTAACAATTAATATTGTGAAGAAATAGTATTACAAAATTTGAAAAACTCATTGCGCTCGTGTCTTTCATGCCACAGTGTAACCTGAAAATGTGTTGCTTTTAACTTGAATCAATTTTGAGGACCGGTTTCTACATTTGATCCTGAAAAGCCACAAAACATCTGGAAAAAACGACCCTGCAACCTTTTCTTTGCTTTGTTTGTTTAATTTTGGGCAACACACCTTTACCTTCAACATAAGAGATTGTACCAGCCTTGCACAAGGTAAGGGAAGACTTACAGAATTTTTTTGTTAGTTTCTTTTTTAGTGATTATCACCCCGTCACTCCCTATACTTGCCCCATCCTTCGACCTATCTGACGTCTTTGACAACACCTTTTCAAAGCCACGGGTTACTGTGACATTTTCCAAGTGTAAAAATTCCTATTTATCTAAATATATGTTATTTATAAATCAAACTTTTAATATTATTGGATGAAGTATTGTAATACAGTATTTTTTATTAAATTTGACTAGTTTTTATCTTCATCCTAATTAAAAACTAAAAAAAAATTAGGATGAAGGAAAAAACTAGTCAAATTTTCCAAGTGTAAAAATTCCTATTTATCTAAATATATGTTATATATAAATCTATCTTTTAATATTATTGGATGAAGTATTGTAATACAGTATTTTTATTAAATTTGACTAGTTTTTATCTTCATCCTAGTTTTTTTTTAGTTTTTAATTAGGATGAAGGAAAAAACTAGTCAAATTTAATAAAAATATGTTATATATATTATGAATTATATAAATATACCAGATGTATATAAATAGTCTGCTATATGTCTCGTTGGTACCTTAATGTGTTTAGGCATAAGGAAAGTTATAGAAAATCTTCTCAGATACAAAATTGTTTTGCAGGAATCCGTTTTATCCTGGCACGCTGCTGAAACCACGTCTAATGTCACCATGACAACACCGAAGACGTTCAAGAGTGCAAACTGATGAATACCAGGTGGTATGAATGGGCGGGCCGCTTGGCAAATGGAGCATTCCTCCCCTCCCCCTCTGGATCAGGCCTTCTCATCGAGGGCGAGGGGGCTGAAAGATTGAACCGTATAGTTAATAAAGGATAATGTTGCAGTGCAATTGTTTTATGTAACCCCAACTTAATGTTGCCATATAAAAAGACTGTATTATTACTCGCTAGTGCTGGTTCCATTGTGTCACCCTTGGGTCGGGTCATGAGTTGGCATCAACGATCAAGTGCACCAACTGACATCTGGATTATACAGTAGGTCGTACTTACGTACACTACAAATGGCGACGAGTGCAGAATCTACTCCAGGGTGAAATGCCTATCTGTAACAGACTTGACACTAAAATAGAAATCCCCCCCCCCGGAAATATATACTTTTGCACCCCCCACCAGAAAATGGCGGTAGGTTGATCTCCCCATAACCACTCTATCTCAGATATCCAATACAGTGTGCATTGAAGTAGTATCTGCCATTACTGATAGACGGAACCACCATAGCCTCTTATTTCATTCACTATAGTGCATTGCTGCAAAGAGATATTATCGGACCTGAAGCCTAACAACTTATGCAAATAAAGAGTTTGTTTTTAGTTGTAAAATATTTTCTACCATTTTTTATACATAGCAATAATATTAATCACTTAACGTCCTACAAAGTTTGTCTTATGCTTTACAAAGACCACACACAGTTGAACTACAGTTTCCATAGTATCCTGTTATTATATATAGGTCATACTTACTGTAGTGTCTCCCAGCTCGTGGGAATCTCACTGAAAGGGAAAGATGAAGCAAAGGAACAAAGGACAAAGACAAATGTGGTGTTTACCGATCGCCGTCAGAGAGAGGACTGTTCGTCCCTCCACTTTGTGTGATTCTCTTTATTTTACCCCGGTTTGTTGAGAACCCTTGCTACACCACTGCCTATCATGTGACAGAGTTGCCACTAAACTATATTCCAAATATATCCTTTTCCGTCCCACGGAATATATATATCCCCCCAGAAATATATACTGTTGCACCCCCCTCGGAAAATGGCAGTGAATGCCCCTGGTGGTAGGTTGATCTTCTCTTAACCACTCCATCTCAGATATGCAATACAGTGTGCATTGAAGTAGTATCTGCCTTTACTGATAGATGAAACCACCATAGCCTCTTATTTCATTCACTACAGTGACTACACTTCCAATTGAAAACCTCATATAGAGAGAAGTAAATCTTTAACCTCCTCATCTCAGATATGTAATACAGTGTGCATTGCAGCAATACCGGCCTTTACTGATAGACGGAACCACCATAGCATCTTATTTCATTCACTACAGTGACTACACTCCCAATTGAAAACCTCATATAGAGAGAAGTAAATCTTTAACCTCCGCATCTCAGATATGCAATACAGTGTGCATTGAAGCAATACCAGCCTTTACTGATAGACAGAACCACCATAGCATCTTATTTCATTCATTACAGTGACTACACTCCCAATTGAAAACCTCATATAGAGAGAAGTAAATCTTTAACCTCCTCATCTCAGATATACATTATAGTGTTCATTGAAGTAGTATCTGCCTTTATTGATAGATGGAACCACCATAGCCTCTTATTTCATTCA
>VCCN01002351.1:935176-951631 GCA_006491835.1 Architeuthis dux | reverse complement strand
TTATTCATTGATCACCCCTTTTTCTAACTATTTAATTGATCATCCCCAACACAGCGGTGATGATTCATAATTTCTCTTGGAATGCTAGTTCATTTATGTAGTTAAAGGTTTTTAGAGGGGGGTTCAATTTACAATGTAAGTATATGCCAAATTGATGTAACTTATTCATTGATCACCCGTTTTTCCAACTTTTTAATTGATCACCCCAACACAGCATATATGGTTGGCGGTGATTCATAATTTCCCTTGGAATGCCGGTTATAGTTGTTTTTCAAACTATTGATGATATATCTGTGATGCATAACTATTACAAGTCTTCGTCACGGCAGTCCGGGATCTGTAACCTGATTTTTCAGTTTTTACTGACTATGATGGAGGTATGCGCTCTCGGAGTGCTTTATAGTTCATGTACTGAAGAAATTAACATGTGTTGTTTTGTTCAGTACAAGATGTCAGAGTTTTTCAGAGACGACTGAATTCCTGTTGCCTCCCCCAGGGTTTCTCGAGTGGTTTTCATCTGTGACCCCATTTGTTGAGACAATTTTTCGCGGCCAAGAAAATCTTTTTTTTTTCGTAACGCCTCACTCATTGTCATAAAAGAAATAGGTACTAAGAATATATATTATTTTTTAGACATAATCTAACAGCAAATAAACATAGAAAGAAACACTACCACATCTGAATTTTCAAAAAACAAGCGGATACAAACTAGTGACCAATTTAGCATAAATGTACATTATATATTGAAACCCCTTCTAAAAACCCTTTTAGGGAGGGAATTTTCGAAAAACAAAAATAAAATTTTTTTCCCCTGCTCATTGAGAGGAGTGTGTGTGCCAAATTTCAAGTTTCTACTATGAATGGTTAGGGCTGGTCGAAGTCCGGATACATAGATACATATAAATGTCAGAACACATGAATAATTTAAACCCAGCAACAGTGTTTAAACCAGTCTGTTGTGAGTAGCAGTGATTAATAAAGACTCAAAATATTGTCAAAAATTGCAACGTATCAATAATCTATGTTAACTTTTATAGTGTTTATTATGAGAAAATATAAGTGATTTTTTAAAAAATAAATTTCTAAATCGTAAAAAAAACTAAATTTAATTTTTTTAAAGTACTGGAAGGAATACATTTTTGTATAAAGAAAAAAAATGCTAGTTACATAATTATTCTTTAAAAAAAGATTTTCAATAATCTTTATGTGACTCCTGGACGGGTCCCAACCCCTACTTTGACAAACCCCTGGTCTACACAAATCTTTGTTGCTTGATTTTAGAATTCCCTACAAAAAATGAGAAAAATCAACATTCTGCATCTGAGGAAGGTTGAAGAATACATTGGCCAAAACATTGTGATAAAAACAAGGATGAGGATATTAGTCTGAATAACTTGTATACAGGCGTCCCCACCATATAACATGGCTGTTGGGATCCAAGAAAACCAACTGCATTATAACTGAGCTGCGAAAACTGCTGGGTGGGTATAGGCTATATTCAAAGGTGGGCAATAGGTGAAAGACGGTAAAACATTGTTTATTATATAAAAACTAGGTGGGATGAACAAATAAATAGGTATTGTTAACTAAAATCCTTGTATTCTTAATCACTGCTACCCACAATACTGGTCTATTACTGGGTTTAGATTATTCATGTGTTTATATGTATCTATCTATCCGGAATTTGCCCAGCCCTAACTATTTATAGTAGAAACTTGGAATTTTGCACACACACTCCCCTCAATGAATACAGAAAATGTTATTTTTGTTTTTTGAAAATTCTCCCCCAAAATAGGTTTTTAAAGGGGAGTTCAATTTTCAATGTAAGCTTATGTTAAATTGGTCACTAGTTTGTGCTCACTTTTTTTTTGAGAATTCAGACCTTTTTTAGTGATCACAGACCAACTTTTTAATTGATCACCCCTAACACAGCATATATGGGTGGCGATGATTTATAATTCCTCTTAGAATGCTAGTTTAATATTTGTTCTTTATTAAATAATACCACCAAAATAACAATATATCATAAAGTATACCACATTTCTGACAAGATGACAGTATAGTAGAATGTCCTGAAATGCAAAACTTCTTGGGGATATTTTTAACCAATTCTGATGGCTTAATTATTATTATACAAAAATGGCCAAATATGTTTTCTTGAAATTCAGTGGCTGGTAGGTTAAACAAAATCATGTAACCCATTTTCTAAGTGTCCATAAATAAATAAAAATGTATAAAATAAATGAAATCACGTGAAAAATGACATATGACTGGCCTGATGGAGATAAAGAGGCATAAAACAAGTTGCCGGGTCTCTTAAAATAGACGTGAGGTTGTGGATGGGTTTTTGGGGTGAGAAGTAATGGTGGTCGGGGGTTATGTGTGAGTCACAATTCCCAAAAGAGCAGAAAAAGAAATTCAACAAAATGGTCGGACTGAAAACGTTTGGGTTCTTTATAGCAAACAGCTGACACTCATAGAAAGACCTGTTGCAATTCTAGGGCAAAATGTGGAGCACAGTTTATTATCTGATACTAGTAAAATACCCGTTGCTGTGTTCTGTGTCAGTATGTTTACACAGTAATTTGAAAGGTTAAAACAAGGTATTGTTAACTAAAATCCTTGTATTCTTAGTCACTGCTACCCACAACACTGGTTTATTGCTGGGTTTAGGTTATTCATGTGTTCTGACATTTATATGTATAGAGGGAGGACTAGAATGAAGGATATTATACAAATAATTAAGTAGCAAAAATGGAGATGGGCTGGTCACCTAGCAAGAAGAGATGATAATAGATGGGGGGAAAGACTAACTGACTGGTGCCCAAGGGACAGTAGGAAGAAACCAGACACTAGATGGAGGGACAAGATAGAAAGGTTTTCCGGTAAGACATGGCAGAGATTAGCACAAGATAGGTCGTCATGGAATGAGATGGGAAAGGCCTTTGTCCAGGAGTGGACTTATAACTGCAGTAGCAGCAGCAGCAGTAGCAGTAGTAGTAGTAGTATCTGTCTATGTATCCGGACTTTGCCCAGCCCTAACTGTTTATAGTAGAAACTTGAAATTTTGCTCAATGAGTAGGGAAAATGATTTTTTGTTTTTTGAAAATTCCCTCCCAGAATACGTTTTTAGAGGCCGGTTGAATATGCAATGTAATTTTATGCTAAATCGGTCACTAGTTTGTGCAAGCTTGTCTTTTGAAAATTCAGACCTTTTTTTAGTGATCACAGCACAACAAGAAGAGAAGTACATTATTCATTGATCACCCCTTTTTCCAAATTTTTAATTGATCACCCCCAACACAGCAGTGATTCATAATTTTCCTTGGAATGCTAGTTTTGTATTAAACTTTTAGTAATAGATTCAGGATTTGAACAGAAAAAAACAAAAAATTCCTTTGATTTTAAATAGCAGTTATGTCATTATTCAAGATAAGTCATTCTCACTTTTCTTATAATTATTTTCTCTGGCCTGTATCATTGAGTAAAATTCTAAAATGAATCTTTATTGAATCATTATTTCATGCTATTTGGACTAATATTCTCAGGTGTTGTTTTTATCCCTACATTTTGACTGATAAATTCTTTGGACTAATATTCTCAAAGATGCTGTTTTTATTCTTACATTTTGACTGATAAATTCTTTGGACTAATATTCTCAAAGATGTTGTTTTTATTCTTACATTTTGACTGATAAATTCTTTGGACTAATATTCTCAAAGATGTTGTTTTTATCCCTACTTTATGACTGATAAACTGATGGGCGGAGAGTATTTTGTTCGGATAACTGATCCGATCATAATAAAGGAAGCCATATTGAGCACAATTACGGGACCTTAAAATGTTGTTTGGAAAATCCGAAATTTGCATAAATGATGTTCAGCTAATCAAAGTTTCTCTGTACTTTGAAGGCCAAAGAATAGATTGGCCAAGTGCACATCGATAAAAAAGCAGTACAAAATACAGGTTCAAGTCTTGTCTGAAGTAACTTTTTTCTTTCTGAGTCTCCACAATTTCCTTTGAAGATCATGGTATAGATCAGTGATAAAAAATGTCACAGAAAGATGAAAATACTTGAAGACACAGAGATAAGGATTGGAGCAATATTTGACATTCCAGAACGCCCAAGGAAGGACAGAGAGTATGCAGTCGAAACGTGATAAATCAAAACAACAAAGATGAGAAAATTAGTTAAAACTAAAGAATATACAAATATTAAAGAGTTGCTATACCCTATACCAGTGGGAATTTGGGTAGTCCAGGGGGGGGGGATAAGGCTATTAGGTAAAGATAAAAGTTCAGTCTAGAGAGAAGGTTTTCTGCACTTCTATCTATCAAGTCGAAGGCTCGAAATAAGCTCCAAGTTGAGAATGATTTAAGATGTGCTTTCTCACTAATAGACCCATAAATTGAAAAACTAGTAGCAAAAAAAAAAGATCATATTGATGTGTATATCAGTTATGATAGCAGAATTCTTATTTTTTTGGTAATAAATTGGAATTTCAAATGATGTGTTCTAATTATTTTCGCTTGCTTTCTTTGAGTAACAAATACACGGCAGCAGCTGTACAATTATAAATGCTTAGTATGAAGCTGTCTAATTATACATAAAATAAAGTTATTATTTAAAATTATTCTTTGTTGCAACTTAATAAATGGAAGGGGGGGGGATACTAGTAATCTTATTGACAAAAGTGGGGAATGGCTCGAAAAGGTTGGGAACCACTTCCCTATACAAACTGACTGCAATGACTTAACATTATTGAAAAAGCAATGTATGAATTTATATTTGTTCTGTCAAAGATAATGACATATATAATTCAGCTGGATTCTTCTTCTTGTACCCTTCCACCCTTCTGCCCTTCTGACATCTAGGGGAGATAACTCCTTTTGTCAAATAAAGATATTTTTCATTTATTTTTATTCAATTGCTTTTTTAATTCTTTGTAACTGGTCTGAATAAAAGTTATGATAAAAAAACTTCCCTTTCATGGCTTTGTTCTGGCGTTCGGTTTATTTTTATAGAAAAAATCACTTTATTTAACAGTACATTCGTTAAAAAGAATTAAAAATACATAAAATTAAGCTGTAAGTAAAAAGTAGTCATAAAAATTAATAATGATTTATAATACTTCATTGGATAAAATTAAATGAAAAATATCTTTATTTGACAAAAGGAGTTATCTCCCCTCGACGTCAGAAGGGCAGAAGGGCGGAAGAGTACAAAAAGTATAACCGTAATTCATCTTCTTTATTGTTTCTAGATCCATTTGTGTAAGTTAAATAGTACAATGATCACTAAAAAAAGTTTTCAAAAAACAAGCGTGAATGCTGCCAGACACAAACTAAGGGACCAATTTAGCATAAGCACACATTGTAAACTGGACACCTAAAGACCTATTAGGAGGGGTGTTAAAAGAACAACTTTTGTTCTAGATATAATAAGGAGTAAATATTCAGCCCTCTGACTCCATTGGTGTGGCCTGTACACACGATACATACATAGCCAGCCAGACCAACTTAAAAACTGATGAACCCTATTTGGTTGACAATTTCTAATATTACAGTTTATTTGTGCAGTGGTATACGAAAAAAGATAAAGAAAGACCACAATATTATTGGCATTGTGTTGGATAATGCTGGTATTTCTTTTCGCCGATGTGAGGGGGAGACTTCTCGTCATTGAGTTGTACATTTACGGGAGGTAACATTCTGTGGAGGGAAATACACTCGGAGAAAAGCTAGCCCACGTGGCGGGTGAGAAAGATGACAAAATTCATTATTTTCAATTGAAAATATGGTTTCGTTTTATTCCTGTTGATAGCTTCGATTCCGGGCTGATTTGCGGGCCACCAGGGGTATTGAATTCTGTTTTTCTTTTAAAAATTTGGATCATATGGCCGACCAGCACCCCAAATCTTTGCAAATCTAAAAGGATGGATTTTGCCTTTACACCGGTGACGTCACTGAAACGTCAGCAGCCGTAGGTTACCAAGTTAAACACAGTCCACGTGTTGATATTGAAAGTAGAAAATACTCGCTTGAACTGGTGTCGCTACTCTGTATTTGTTTCGAAGTTACTAATATATTTTCTTCCGTTAGAAACATTAAAAACTATTTATTCGATAAATCATTTAGATTGTTTATAGGTTTTTTTTCCTTTTTTTAAACTAACAAACTTTCGAATTCTTCCGAAATTCGATGTTGTTTCAAAGTTACTCCTCGATGTTTTCTTCCGAAAACATTAAAAACTATTTAATCGATTTTCGGAAGAAAACATCGAAGAGTAATTTCGAAACAACATCGAATTTCGGAAGAATTTGAAAGTTAGTTAGTTTAAAAAAAGGAAAAAAACTATAAACAATCTAAATCATTTATCGAATAAATAGTTTTTAATGTTTTCGGAAAGTTTCTAACGGAAGAAAATATATTAGTAACTTTGAAACAAATACAGAGTAGCGACACCAGTTCAGGCGAGTATTTTCTACTTTCAATCTCTATTTTCAATATCAACACGCGGACTGTGTTTAACTTGGTAACGGCTGCTGACGTTTCAGTGATGTCACTGGTGTAAAGGCAAAATCCATCCTTTTAGATTTGCAAAGATTTGGGGTGCTGATCGGTCATATGATCCAAAAATTCTAACGAGTTCCTCTACTGAATGACTAACAGTGATGGTAGTAGTTCAAATCAGATTTCTTCCTCTTTCTCCTCCCTCACCCCTAACGGGCTGGGGAACCAACCTCCCTAGCTGGTTTGACCCATCACTTCTGGGTGTCGGATGCTAACTAACTCTAAACTGCTCTCCAATTTGAAATCACGGCAACCCTTAAACCACTCTGGTTGGTTGAACGCATTTTCTTTGTTCTGACTTAGTCAGCCGTTTGTCCTATTTTCTAGCCCTGGGAATATGATATGTCCTTTTGGTCATGTACCAATATTATCTCCCAAAACGTGCGAATACACACAACCAGGGTGTATTTCATTACAATCATACCCCCCTCTAAAAAGTAATTAAGTAAAAAAAGGTCCATAAACCAAGCATTATATCCATGGAAAAAATGTAGAAAATTGAAATTTCGAACACATATCTTGCACACACACTCCCCTCACTGAGAATGGAATTTTTTTTTTTTTTTGTTGAAAATTCCCCTCCAAAATAGCTTTTTAGAAGGGGTTCAATATGCAATGTAAGTTTATGCTAAATTGGTACACGAGTTTGTGCCCAATTGTTTTTTGAAAATTCAGACCTTTTTTAGTGATCACAGCGCCATAAAATGCAAGAAAAGTAACTTATTCATTGATCACACCTTTTTCCAACTTTTTAATTGATCATCGCCACCAATATATGCTGTGTGTGATTCATAATTTCCCTTGGAATGCTAGTTTATTATTTATTAAATGAAAATGCCTCTGTAAAAGCTGTAAAAACATATATGAAACTTAATAAAGAATTACAATCTTAATGTAGAAAAAGTTTTCATTGTCATGAGACTCGTGTTGTTTTTCAAAAATTATTTTCATGAGGATGATATCCGATATTGTGGATTTTAGGAGAGTCACTTGAGATCCTCATGTGATCTTCAGGGGGTAATGTGCTTTTCTGTGTACACGCATGGCACCAACTTGGCATTAGAAAAAAGCAAATAGATTAGTTGTAAAAGTTTTGTCATTTTTGTGTATGATGTCAGCCTCTTGTCAAGATAATATTTCCCTTCATGTCTTTAAAAACTTTGCAAGGATTGGAGGATGACATTCATTCTTGACCTGAGAACCCACTATAGAACATTGGTTAGGATGCCTATCTCACAAGTCATTGGTACCCACCTATAGTGGGTACATAACTTCTTCCAAGCAACAAAAACATCTATCTATCTACCCATCCACTCAGTCTATTCATTTCTATCCATCCCAGTCTGTTCATACCTATCTATCTATTTATCTATCCCAGTCTGTTCATAACTAACTATCTATCTATCAATCTCTCCAAGTCTTTTTATACCTGTCTATCTATCTATCTATCTCAGTTCATATATCTATCTATCTATCCCAGTCTGTTCATAACTATCTATCCCAGTCTGTTCATATCTATCTATCTCAGTTGGTTCATGTCTATCTATCTATCTATCTATCAATATCTCCCAATCTGTTCATACCTATCTATCTATCTATCTATCTATCCCAGTCTGTTCATACCTATCTATCTATCTATCTATCTATCTATCTATCCCAGTCTGTTCATATCTATCTATCTATCTATCTATCTATCTATCTATCTATCTATCTATCTATCTATCTATCTATCTCTCCCAGTCTGTTCATATCTATTTATCTATCAATCTCTCCCAGTCTGTTCATATCTATCTATCTATCTATCTATCTATCTATCTATCCCAGTCTGTTCATACCTATCCATCTATCTAATTCATTTAGATCCGAGTTGAAATTAATCAAATCCACATCAGAATTAGCAACAACATCAAAAGCAGACATTCTGAAAAGTCAGCATTATTATTACATAAGTTGTTCTGATTACTATCCTCATTTTTGTTGTTTTTATCCCAATATTTCAGCTGGTACATTCTCCAGCCTTCCACATGTGTATAGTTTCTGCCATAATACGTTGGGGATTTTCCCCTCTTCATTTCATCGAGAATTCCAGATCCAAGTCACAGATTCATGTAGACATTAAATTCCTTTTGTCTACACAAATCTTTTGTCATTTTAGTCTGGAGCTCTCTCCAAAAAAAGGAGGAAAAACTCCAAAAGATTACAACATGAACTATACACCTGACAAAGAGACAAAAGAACGCATTGGCCAAAACATGATAAAAACAACAAGAGTGACGATACTAGTGTAAATAACAACAAAGACATCTAGGGATAAAAACAAAAAGTAAAAAGATTGGTAAAAGCAGCTAGGCATAAACTAGACTTCCTCTGGCAATGAGGGTGTGAGTTCAATTCTCACTGAAGGCTTATTCTTTATTATCTGACCGGCTGTGCTGTTATTTGTTGCCATGGAAACAGCGGCCCGATTGAAAGTTGTATATAAAAACAACTTAAATTAAGATGAAGGTAAAAACTAATCAAATTTAATAAAAATAATGTATTACAATTACTTCATGCAATAATAATAATAAAGATTGATTTAAGATTACTAGTTCTCATACGTGAAAACCAATAAAAATATGGCGCTGAGAGTCGGATGTAAGGAATGAGTTTATAAGTGTGAACCAGCTTCTGCTAATCCATGAGAGTCTTCGTAGCCGATTGATAAAAACAGCTAGGTGTAAACTAGACTCCCTCTGGCAATGAGGGTTTGAGTTCGATTCTAACCAAAGGCTTATTCTTTATTATCTGACCTCGCTGTTATTCGTTGCCATAGAAACAACGGCCCGAATTGAAAGTTGTATATAAAAACAACTGAAATTAAGATGAAGGTACAAAATAGTAAAATTCAATAAAAATAATGTGTTACAATTACTTCATCCAATAATAATAATGTGTTACAATTACTTCATCCAATAATAATAATGTGTTACAATTACTTCATCCAATAATAATAATGTGTTACAATTACTTCATCCAATAATAATAATGTGTTACAATTACTTCATCCAATAATAATAATGTGTTACAATTACTTCATCCAATAATAATAATGTGTTACAATTACTTCATCCAATAATAATAATAACAATAAAGATTAAAATAAAATGGTTGTGTATTGCATGAGATTTATTCCAGAATTATTTACCCGTGTCCTAACAAAGCAGTTGTCTAAAAATAGTCCACGCACGCGCGAGTGTTATGGAAAGATGAGCTTCAGAATCCAAGAGGTAATATCGGAGGTGATGAGACTCGAACCCGAGCTCACATCAAACATCTCCAGTAATTGGTTCAGGTTGTGGTTGTTCAGCTCAAATGGCGCCTTCAAAAAAAAGAAGAAAAAAGAAAGAGAGAAATAAAAGAATTACCAAGAACCCAGTTTAGTTGCCATCAAAAAGGCAAACAGTGCATTAGGGAGTGTGTGGGTGCAAGCATGAACGAACTGGAATTATTTATGCCCAGGGGTATGTTGGATTTTACAAGTTGTGTAACAATATGAGATAGATAGATAGATAGAAAAAATGGTTTAAAAATAAGTTTAGGGTGAGAGAAAAGATTATAAATTAAAGAAGGACAGATAGCAATTTGGAAAATTATATATAATTTTGGTTTGTATGAAAAGGAGGCAATGTAGCAATATGACCCCTATAGATAGATAGAATAAGTTTAAATGCGTATATTCAAAATCATGCAGTGTATATAAAATGGGATTGTTTGGCCAGGTAATAGGATGAGGGTTATATTGACAAATGGTAAACAAAATGAATTGTTTTATTTGGCTGAAATTGAAAAGTAAGGAATGTTATTAAAGTGGGGGTTTTGTTTTGTTAAAATAACAAACAAACGAATTCCAAATTGATTATGTAAAAGAATTTACAATAACAAAAAATGTTGGCTGATCCGGCTAAAGAATTTTCAGATGCAAACAAAAAAAATGATGACATGTTCTAACGTCAAGAAAAGATCACATGTTGAAAATGGGCATATCAATAAATAGAGGTGAAAACCCAGAGAGAGAGGAAAAGGGGAGAGACTAGAGCCAGCTGCCCAAGAGGTAGCTACGACTTGTGTCCGTGGCCCCGTGGCCCCCTCCACAGGGGGCATGGTCAGTTGAACTCAGTATTTCTAGAGCTGCACAGCTTTTTGATGTGAAGTGTAAAAATATGAGATAGATGCGACTTGGAGTGTTTTGGAAGACAGACATAGTAGCAATTGTATGCGTTGACTGTTTGACATTGTGTGACAACTCAAAATTCAACATTATTCTGAATGAGAACTTTAACCTACCAAGAGTGTTGACAGTAGATTTTGTAGTAACACGTTTCTTACAGTGCAGATTCCCAGAGCATCACTACGAGTAAAGTCGAATAAAAACGAACATAATATTTAAAATCAGACTTTGTTTTTCTCAATGAACCAGTTGACTTTCATATCAGTTCCTTTCAGTAAAGCCACGGCACACAAACGAAGAATGACATTCAAATGATATCTGACCAGTTTGAACTACACACACCAGTTCAACACACAACCAGTGCTGAGAACACACAAGTCATTTGCTTATATGGGTGAATCTCCCAAGCCCTATTACGTAACATTCACGCTAGCGGATATTTTGTATTAGTTAATCAAGGCCACTTTTGCTCATTCCACTGAACCAGACAACAGGAACTCCCGATTAAAGTGGTGGTTAAATTCCTGAAAACCGCGACTTCGACTAAAACAACAATGAAACAAAGTGAAACCGATTTTACCATAGACACAATTATATAAATATATACTTGAATATACTTGAAATAGGCTTTTTTTGACAACAGTTAATTGTGTCATTAAGCCAGCTTCAGTGTATTTGGGCTGGGTATAAACTAATAAGAAACATGGTAGTTAAATTTGGTATTAGATGAGTCAGGTGAAAAAATACTAAAATACAGGAAATCCCTGATTAACAGGAGACCCTCTGATTATATATATATATCTGGGCAAGTCGCACTTCACCTTAAAACTTAACTGCTCAGGCTGGAGGGTTACTCCACACACAGGCCCTGCCGTCTATAGTCCTACTGTCTAGAAAGCTTAATAGTTTTTTTCTTTTAAATATAGAAGTTTCATATTTATATAAGTTTATATAAGTCTTACAGTCTTAAAACTTAACCTCGTTAATCAGGGGTTTCCTGTAATTATTAATTTATTTCAAAACAATTGAAGGTGTTACTGTCTACAGTTTTGAGAAGGGTCATTAACATTCAAAGGGTTTTTTGGACAATTGAACTCCTTGTTGTTTATGTTAACACGTTTCTCGGAAAAATCAAAGAAGCAGAATACATCAACATGTCGGCTGAGTGTATAGGTCAGACAAGTGCGGAGTTCAACTCGATGTGGCTTCCACTACTCAATAGGGACAAGGTATGGAAATCCAACAAGGAAAGGAGATGAAAACACCCGAATCCTACGTTATAACAGATGGAAATAAAATGTCTGTTTATCACCATTACATTCCGATAGTACAACTGAAGAAGGCCGTAGAATGAATCGGCCACATTATTTCTCAAAATTCGATTAACACGGTTTTGAATAGCTCAGCCCTTTTTGAGGACACATTAATCTGACGGTTTCCTGTACTTCACTCGTGGACTGAATTAAGGGTTTGGTTTGAAATACGAGAGGCACCTAAAGAAGGCAGGGCAACAGTTCTATTAAATCCGTGTATATTAATGATAATTTCTCATTTCAGAAATTTGGACAGAAAAAATGAAAATTGTTTTTAAAAACAAAATAGAAAGACAAACACATTTTAAAAAGTAAGCAATGTAGATGGAAAACAATTTCAATTTCAACGGTGCAGCTTTTGAAACTAAAAGATTCAACAAAGCGTAACACAATCCTAAATTTAGGTTAAACAAAAGTAAAACCATCAAAAATTATCTATTTGTGAACAAAGTTTCTCATTAATTTGGCCTGACACCGCTAACTATTTGGTTGCAGTCTTTACAGATGAGGCCAGGAGTGTTTCTGATTGTTATGGATTGTGTGGGTTAGACACAACACAGGGCAGTGAAGCATGTTTGGTTCCCACAATGCCTTTCTGCAGCTATTCATTAAGAGAAACCATTTTGTTTTTCTTGGGTTTTTTTGTAAGAGAGAAGATCTGGAATGTTAAATGGAAACAGTTGAAGCATAAAGAGGGGAGGAAGGAAGGAAGGAAGGAAGGAGAGTGAGTGAGTGAGTGAGTGAGAGAGTACCACAAAGAAAAAGCAGGAAGAAGAGAGAGAAAGATTGATTGATTGATTGATTGACTTGTTTAGCGGCACATCAACCCTTGATGGGTCAATTGATGCCGAAATCAGTTTAAACTTCCAAAAGTCAGAGGTTTTTTTGTTTTTTTTAATAGAGTCTTGCGACTTTGGTGAAAGGTTACTTTTTTTAATAGAGTCTTACGACTTTGGTGAGAGAACAGGTGGCCCCTGTTTGGGGATGCAGTCAGCGTATTATAGGCCCCAGCCGACAGGGAAAGACAGAAAGGGATAGAGAAAAGTAGGACAGAGACAGAGGAAGATACAGTGAGAGATTGAGAAGAGAAAGGAAGAAAAGGAGAAGGAGATAGAGGCAGAAAGCGAGAGAGAGAGAGAGAGAGAGAGAGAGAGAGATGTATTGTCCATTTAATCAATCAAGATAAGTTAAATGACCATTCCATTCCAATTTCAGCCTCTTCACCGCTGGTTATTTTCCCAAATCACGTTGGATACACCGGTCTCGTATGATCACCGAAGTTAAGTAACATCAATCCATGTTTCTATGCATTATTGAAGTAAGGTTTTTGATTAAAAATCAGATGTCTTATATTGAAATCTTATATTACTATTTATTGTTGACTTTAAGATTTTTAATTAAAAATTACTTGGAAACCAGTGGCCTTATTGGACTGGAAATTGTATTATTCTTATAGAGCATTTTAATGGTATTGCACCAACAATTGTGCTACGATGTGCCATTTTTGCTGTTTTATGGTAACAAACACACAGACATATAGAAATTGGATCATACCCTGATGAGTTTTTTCGCTTTTGGTCTTAAGAGAATCTGAATGTCATCAAGAATCAGGAAAATCTCTTTCTGGAAAAGAAAAGAAAAAAAAAACACAACAGTGAATAAACAAATGAACACAGATCAATAAGAATCTAACTTACGTATACAATAGCATTCCAAATGGAAATTATGAATCACCACCACCCATATATGCTGTGTTGGGGGTGATCAATTAAAAAGTTGGAAAAAGTGGTGATCAATGAATAATATGTCTGAATTTTCAAAAAACAAGTGGGCACAAACTAGTGACCAATTTAGCATAAACTTATATTGCATATTGAACCCCCACAAAAAATCTATTTAGGGGGGGAATTTTCAAAAAACAAAAAAAAAACATTTTCCCTACTTATTGAGGGGAGTGTATGGCCAAAATTTCAAGTTTCTACTATGAGCAGTTAGGGCTGGGCAATGTCCAGATACATAGATATATAGATAGATAGATATAAATGTCAGACAACATGAATAACCTAAACCCAGCAATAAACCAGTGTTGTGGGTAGTGGTGATTAAGAATATACTTTTTTTTGTCATTTGACGCAACTCCCTCCCCCGCTTCCAACATCACTTACCATTACCCAAACATCAGACTTATTCTCCTCTTCCTAAAGCATTGTTTTCAACTCCAAACATTTCTTTGCACTGTTTTAAATATTTCCCAAGCATCGTTTGGGGTTAGGGTTTTGGTTGGGGTTAGGGTTTTGGTTGGGGTTAGAGTTTTGGTTGGGGTTAGGGTTGATGTATAGTGCCTTGATCCGCAGGAGGAAAAACGTGAACTTGTCGAGAAAGGAAGAAAGACTCGAAAGTTGTTTGTAAAAATATATGAACATATTTTTAGTGTATAAGATACATTTTGTCGGCCGGAGAATGAAGAGTGGGAGAGAGATAATGAGAACCGACAGTCTGTCCCCAACAGGGACACTGGTCTTGTGCCTTCCGGCTTGGCTGCTGCTGCTTGTCTCTGCTCTCTGGGTCTCTGTCCTGAGTCCCGAGTTTCTCAGCTCTGAGCTTTATGGGGTTTTGAATGCCCACACTGGTGTATCATTTCCTGCTTTCGGACACCCACGCATATGCATCTTTCCTGAGGTCACCAGTGTTACTTCCACTTCCGCACAGGTGTTGGCCCGGAAATGACCTCCCACGGTATTATATCATAACAGGGTGTGGGTTAAGGTTTTGGTTGGGGTTAGGGTGTGGGTTACGCTTAATGTTTCTTTAATATTTTAATTCTTTATAAATAAACCTATTTACTATTTAGGCATAAATTTAATTCTTAATCTTTCTCAAAAATAAAATATTTTCTGAAGAAATGAAGGGAACTATTCATTCAAAATGCATAAAGCTTGTCAGCAATATATTCACATTGAAAATTGAACATCTGCTGTCATTAAGACGTACACAAAGTAAGGGTCCAGTTTTGCATCAAACATGCACAGAAAATTGAACCCCCATTTTAGACCCAATTGACTCACTTCCACTTAAAAGTTACTTTTACTCAAAAATTACAATTTTCTGGGAGAAATGACAGCCAGATTTAGTCAAAGCAAATCAAACACAAAGGAAAATATTTTCTTTAAAAAATTACTCTTAACCAAATAAAGTTTTATAGTGAGAGCAAGTCAATTGGCTCCAGAGTGAGGGTTTGATTCACAATGTACATTATCGCCCATAAATAATTACACCTCTACCACTTTTTAATAGAAAGTTGATTGTCTTCTAAACCAAACATAGCAACGTTCTTATTATTTTTAGTGGAACATTACACAATCAAAACGGATATTATCAGTTATTATTTATAACCAAACTCTACAGCATTGAAACTCTGTTGACAAAAATATTTTTTCGTAGTCGTATACTCATTTTTGGATGGCAACAAATTCATATATACTGTACATATAAAGCAAAACTGGACACTTTGTGTCTGTCTCTCTGACATTGGTTGTTCAATTTACGCAAATATGGCTTAGAATAAAACTGATACTTATTCCAAGTTGTGTCCATCTTTATGTGAGTATGGCTGTAATTTACAATGTACATAAAATCTTAAACTAGACCCTTATTTTGTGCCCATCAATTTGTTAATGGCAGGCAGCTTAATATCTGAATAGAAAAATATTTGCAATTAACAAATTTTGTTTTACTGTTTTAAAAAACCTACTTTTCATTTTAGGATAAAATATTGGTCTCATATCATACTAGCAGGGAATCCTGGTATTGCTTGGGAAAAGTAAAACTTTTGACAACACAGTAAAAGACTATCTCCCTTTATATATTTCTTCTTATGCAACACAACTGGGATGGGGGAATGGGTTGAGCGAAGAAATAATGCTAATCTCAACCTGGGAGTAAGCGTGAGCCCGCCTAAGATGTGCAAAAAGTTATTTTTTCCCCAGGCAACACCGGTAATCCTTGCTAATATTAAATAAAGTGTTTGGATAATAAAGTAATCAAAAAGGTCTCCCTTTTGGTAACAAGTGATTACCTCCCCCTTATGAGAACTCTCGTGCTTACTATATAAAGGAAGATACTTTTGACACCCTCTATTTAGTAGCCCATGTAAAGTTGAATAAACCTTTCTAAAAGCTACTCTTGCGTTCGTACTTCATTACAGGTCTGACTGAATTTGACAACGATTACAGTTTGATAACATTATCTGTGATTATACAGGAGTCTCTCGATATAGCACTGTTCACTATAGTGTAGTTTGTGATATTAGGCAGGTGGGTAGTGACACAACATTTTTGCTCATATTATAGTCCACTCGTC
>VCCN01002351.1:879843-893232 GCA_006491835.1 Architeuthis dux | reverse complement strand
AGGACGAAGACGAGTATATAACAGGTTCAGTTCTTTTTTTAAATCGTATTAATGTAAAAACAAAACTGGATGTTTGACCAACAGAGAGTTTGAAACAGTTGGGCAGCTTACCTGACCAGTTGACCAGACTAGACACATCAGTGAGCATTGCCTGGACTAAACGTAAGCGGCACTGCAGCCAATGTTGGCAACCTAGGACGTCTGGGTTGACCTGGTACTTGTCCGATCCAGGATTTCGTTTGAATTTGGATTCTTCTTCGGTCTGTGTCTTTTGGATCGATTGGATGGAAAGTGTGGTGGTCCTCCTGAGCAATGACAGAAATAAGGCCTGGTTAGTCACTCAATAAAAACTGTCTTGTGACCAATGTCTTTTGGCAGCATGCCGTGTTGGGGGTGATCAATTACAAAATTGGAAAAAAGGGGGGGGGTCAATGAATAAGTTACTTCTCTCGGATTTTGTTGGGCAGTGATCACTAAACAAGTCTTAATTTTTTTTAAAACAAGTGTGAATGCTGCCGGATACAAACTAAGGGATCAATTTAGCATGAACTTACAGGGCAAATTGACCCCCCCCCCCCCTAAAAACTTATTTTGAGGTGAATTTTGAAAAAAAACAAACATTATTTTTATTTATTTCTTTTATCGATATAATAGGGAGTAAATGTTTACATTTTCAAAACTCTAGCTCCATTGGTGTGGCCTGTACATGTAATACATACATAAATACATATCCAGCCAGCCAGACCGTCCTAAAAACTGAAGAAACCTTTTGGTTGACAGTTTCTAATAAGTAAAAAAAAAAATCATAGAAGTGCTGGTGGCCAAGCAGTTAGCACCATGGAAAATATAATTAGCGAGTCGAGATGAAACCATGACTGAGATCTGAGCCCTCTTTGCACTAATGCCCTTGGGAAAGGCATGAATCCTTCTTCCCCCAGCTATGGGTAAAATGGCGGGTGAAGTGAGTGACGCCATTTCTGTTACTTGTTGCCTCTTTGTCAATTTCACATCTCGCAAACCTTGAATAACATCCAAGACAGAAAGACCTGTGATATGTGGAGCCCAGCCAGGAACAGCTGAAGCCATAGCCAGCGTACGGTCACTGCTAGTCTTTTTCATTTACAAACATTGATTCCAGGGACAGAACCGAGCAGAAATTAAAATGTGTGATATTTAGGCAGCTGTGGGCGGAGATCACAGATTTGACCCCCACAGGTATTGAAAGTTGTGGACAGGATATCAGCTGCAAGGTGTCGGGGACCGGAAGACACATCCAGTGTTCGGGGGGTCATAAACAGGATGTTGACTGAACTTGCTGGTGGTGGCTGGAAAATCAGTGTGGGTGTTTGAGATTTTAGAAGAATAGAAAAAAAAACTTGCTTGTTTTTTCATTTAACAATTTAATTCTATTAAAAATAACATTTTCCAGAAATCTAGCATTCAGAACCACAAAACCTGACTAAATGCATGCCTTGTTATGTTGATTGCAAAAAATTTGGTTCTTCTTGCGTAATGTTCCTGTTTTTAACTCTCAAAACCAAGCGATTAGAAGCAAAATGGCTGCTTGTTCAAATACTTATGACAGGTACTGTATACAAAATGTATATGTGTAGGTATGAATGTAAACCTTCTGATTTGACCATACCTTTTTGGTCTCGGAGGTTCCCGGTGGGAAAGGAAAATGTTTGAGTGTTGTAGCATATTCAGGGCTTGCGAACAGAATGTGGCAGCAAAATACGACTGCTGCTTCTGCAGGGAAATGTTCGATTGTTCTAAGAGACACCGCACGGCCAAATCAAGTTCTCTCGCTTCAAGTTTGTCTAGAAACAAAGAACAAAATTTGCATTAAATTTGTGAATAAAGCAAAAATGACAAATCCCCAACCGTTTGTATCACACTAAGCTAAACTCAGCCTCAATGAACATCGTCTAAGTGGTGTGAATATACTTGATATTTACTGAGTTTAGTGCTTAGTTCATATACAGCTCGGTTTGCCGGCCCTGTTGGCTGGGGCCTAGAAAATGTTGACTGCATCCCCTGCAGAGGGGTAAAACCCCACCAAACAGGGGCCATATTTTCTTTCATTAAAGTTGCAAGACTCTATTAAAAAAAAACACTGACTTTTAGAATTTTGAACGGATTTTGGCATTAAATGACCCATCAAGAGTTAATATAGCCCTAAACAAATCAATCAATCAATCAGCTCAGTTTGACACAAGGCCACAGTAGTGGGGCACCCAGTGAGGATCGAACTCATTACAGTTCAATGACAGTTGGTTGGTTTTGTCACGCCTTGTTGTGGACGGTGTCCGGGCGCACAATGTGTCTGGACTTCAGGAAGACAGAGGTTGGTCTCTGGTAAGAATTGGACTGAAACGTAATGAAGGATCGAGACGGAGATGATTTCTCTGGTTAAAGAATATACTGTTTATGCGTAATTCTACAGAGGTTCTTGCCACACAGAGAGAGAGAGAGAGAGAGAGAGAGAGAGAGAGTGAGAGAGAGTGAGTGAGTGAGAGAGAGTGAGAGAGAGCGAGCGACTGTCGAGGCAACTTCATCCATATCTGGGGGACACTCTCTCTTGTCTTTGCTCTGTCAGTCTCATTTATAGTGTCGTTGTTTATAGTTTCTAAGGGTTAAGTTCATTCATCTTGTTTAGTCTGTATATTGTGAACTTTGGCTATTTTGAATTAAACCTTTGCTCATTTATTAAACAGATTTCTATTTTTAGATATTTTCCGTTGATCACCCTTTGATGTTATCCAAAGCACCTCTCTTCTTTATCAAAAGTGTCCAGTCGATTATTTTAGTTAGTTTCAATCTGTATATTTAGAACTTCTGATTTTTTCTTTTCGTTTATCTATCTATCTATCTGTCTATTTTTATTTATGCACCTCTTCGCTATCGTACAGTTGGACATAGACCTCCCACAAGATCCATCAGTTTTCTTGCTCTCGAGCTTCATGGTAACAATACCTTCTGAACTTGTCTAAATTATCACGCCATCTTATTTTTTGTCAGCCACAATTTCGCACGTGATTTTGGGGTATCCATGTTGTGAGTTGTGATATCCAGCGGTCGTGTGACATTCTTGCAACATGACCTGCCCATTGCCATTTGAGTTTTCTAATGATTTGTATATCTCTGACCCCTGTTTGTTCTCTAATATACTGTGCTCTCTTGTGATCTCCTATGTAATGTTAAGTATGATCTTATGTGCATATTGCATGGTTCCTCATTCGAGAGCCAATCTCTTGATTAAGTTTCAGCTCCATAGGTGACTATTGGGCAGATACATTGGTTGTAGATCCCTTCTTTTAAAGAACAACGGGATCTTCTTGTTCTTGAAGGTTGAGCTTGCTCTGCTGAAAACTTGCCAACCTAGGGTGATTCTTTGTTTGATTTCTTCTTCTTTTGAGGATTCCATGGAGACTCGTTGCCCTAGGTAGATGTAGTGATCTATTTTCTTTAGTTCTGCCTTTTCAATTCTGATCATTGTGTCTTTCGTAAAGGTTTAGTTTTGGAATTGTCATTGTCATTGTCATCATCAGCCTTTTGATGTCCATCGTTGGACATAGACCTTTCCCCAAGATTTGCCAGATCTCTCTACCGAGGGCGTCACAGTGCCAATATCTCCTGAACCTTTCTAAATGCCCGGAAATAGAATCATAAAAACTTACTGTTTATCAATCCAGTTTTCAGTTGTAGCTTCTCCACCAAAATGTCCAGCCGGTTGGTGGCTGATGAGAGTAGAGTATGCTTAGTTTTTTCCAGTGTTGAAAATTTTTCCTGATTTAATTGAAACTGTGCATTTATACTGCTGGTATGATGGTCACTCTCACTCACTGTAAGATAACATTTTAGAACATTTTATTTTAGTGTGAAAAAAAGTATACAATTTGTATATACAAGCACATATCTTAACAATCATATTTACACAATATCTAGAGCCATAAACCTTTGCGGTGGTGTAATAAACATCATAATTCTTCTTAAAATCATTTGCATCTGTTGATAGCACTACATATTCTGGTAATCTATTCCAAAGTCCTACCACTCTATTGCTAAAAAAGAATGTTCTGATATTCAATCTACTTCTATTTGCTTCTACTGTATATGTGTGGTCCCTCAGTCACTTGTACCCCATTCTAGTAAAAAGAAATACACCAGGGTTTACTACTTCTAAACCATGCATAATCTTAAACATTTCTATTAAATCTCCCCAATCTCTCCTATTTTCTAACAATGTTAATCCTAACACTTTTAGCTTATCCTCATAACTCATACTTTGTAATTCCGGAACTAACTTAGTTGCTCGTCTCTGGGCTTTTTCTAAAAGATTTTTATGAAGTAGGAATTTTAAAAACTCTACACACTTTTTTATGCTTGGTTGCATGGGGAATCGTTTAGTTAACATTGATAAAATACAAGTCCTCTCGGATAGTGTAATGGTTAGCACGTCTGTCTCACACGCAGAAGGTCCTGGGTTCATTTCCCGGTATGAGCAAAGAGTGTGGAAAACTCTTCATTAAGACAAATTTCCCTGTGCACTCAGCAACTAATTGAGTACACTCTAATGTGATTAGGGTGGAGGTATCCTTTCAGTGGACTTGCATCCTGTCAAGTGTGTAGTCATAAAAACTTGTAGGAATAAAGTCCTGGTCTCGACTTGAGACTTGCAAGGATCACTAAGCTGACAGCTGTTCTCACATTTATATGTATCTATGTATCTATCTATCTATCTAAGTATCTATCTATGTATCCGTACTTCGCCCAGCCTTAACTTAAATAGTAGAAAAATAAAAATTTTGCACACACACTTCCCTCAGTGAGTAGGGAAAGTTTGTTGTTTTTTTAAAAAATTTCCCCCATAATAGGTTTTTAGAGAGGGGTTCAATTTACAATGTAAGTTTATGCTAAATTGATCCCTTAGTTTGTGTCCGGAAACATTCTCACTTGTTTTTTTAAAAATAGAGACTTTTTAGAGATCACTGTTCACGCCACTGTTTTAATTCACAAGGTAAAAAGAAGCATATATAGGTGGCGGTGATTAATAATTTCCCTTGGAATGCTAGTTACTATTAAAATCTTTTGAGGTTTACTTACTGAATTTATATTTTTTCGGTACAATTGGTTCAGGTACACTGGATGAGAAAGGAAAATATATAAGTTTTTATGCAAGTTGAAAATTTATTTGAAAGCATTATTTGTAATTATTGCAATAGAATATATAAATTTAGTTTTCTGACACATTGGCACTGACAGGAGTTATGAATTAAATTACAGTAATTCCCAGGGATTTAAGAGTGCCGTTATAACAAATTTTCCATTATAATGGGTGGATTTTATACAAAGTATATCAATAATGTCCGTTCTCAAAGAACGTAATAACATTTTCCGGGTGGAGGAATGAAAGGAAGGAAAAGAGAAGGAGGGAGAATCCGCGTCTTCTTTTTAAGTTAAAACTTATTAAGCAGATGCAGATTATCTTTTTTTCCATAGAGGGATGATTTGGATCTGAGCTCAAATATGCTCAGGCTGCCATACTGTCACTCCTCTGACAGGGGTAGCAGAACCACATAGTCAGCACACATCTGCTTCTGTTGGAGTGACCAGGATCTGCGCTTAAAGTTGCAGGCAATCGTTCTGTCCTTATTCTCCTTCAAAGGGTCGGTAAAACTCTTTAGCTAGCTCAGGCATCTACCAACTACAGGTTGTTCATGTCTAACCACAGTTCAGCCTTATAGTCGGAACATTCCTGCAAAGGGGCGGCAGACCCCTATAGCTAACTCGGGCATCTGTCAGGAGAAGGACACTCCTGTCAAATTTACGACCTACAGGCCTGCTCCTATTCGTGCCACTCCGGTGGTCCATAGGATGTAAACCCTTGGTTTAAATGGTGGGGTCGACCCTGGACAAGTCGCATTTCACCTTAAAACTTCATTGCTCAGGCTGGCGTGTTACTCCGCAAACAGGCCCCACCATCTATGGGCCTAACGCTGTGGAAAACCCTTCCCAAAAATCTTTGTTCGTGAAGCCAAGCCATTCATATTAATAATAAGAAACACTGTTCCCTCTAAGCTTTGCACGTGTATACAAAGGAAATTAATGTGTGCCCAAAAGATTTTGTAAAAATATTGATTTGCTATGTCAAAAGTGCACACATACTTTTGTCACAGGAAAAAAAATGAGATTTTTGTGCACACTGACTACAACAATTAGAAGGACATTGATGAGAAACCACAAAGTACAGAAAAAAATGACTTTTTATTACCCTTTCACAGTCTAATGCCCCATATAGAACAAAGTGAATACAGCAAATAAAACACTTGGCTACATAAGACACTCATTTAAATTCATTGATGAGGAGAGCTTCCTACTACTGGTATGTCCCCATCTGGGGTTTGCTTCCTGCATATGGTCTCCTAACCTGAAGTACAACTCAGATGCCATAGAAAGAGTTCAGAGGAGAGCTACCAAGATCATTCCGATATTGGGAAATATATCCTACATTGAAAGATTAAAAAAACTTAATCTGGAGACCCTTGAATACAGAAGAAAACGTGCTGACCTGCTAGAGGCCTATAGAATCCGGAACAACATACATAGAGTGGATACTGACGTTCATTGCTCAAAATGCCCTGATAAGAAAATGCTGACTTCATCTATTTGCAGTAAAACCAGAGGACACAGCCATAAACTACAAAATCAGACCTCCACTGGTGTTAGAAAAAATTTCCTCTTGGCAAGAGTGGTAAACGCATGGAACAGCCTAAGTGAGAGAATGGCAACGTCCGAGAATATCAATATTTAAAAAAATAATCTTTATTCTGATATCGGACATACCAAATTTAACTACCATTTTTCTTAAATCCAGCCCAATTACACTGAAGCTGGCTTAATGATGCAATTAACTGCTGTAAAAAAAAGCCTAGTTCAAGTATATACTCATGTATATATACAGGTTACAGGTCTGCAAATAAAATGAATGAACCAAAAAGTAATTACATTATCCATTTACATCTTAATTCTTAATTATTTCAAGCTTATCATTAATTGATAAGACTTTTATTTTGAATTTCACAGGGATTTAAAAAGATCTTTACCAAAAATTGTTTCTATTTCTTTTTGACTTGCATAACAGATGTAGATCTTTACCAAAATTTGTTTCTATTTTTTTCGACTTGCTTAACGAATGTAGATCTTTACCAAAAATTGTTTCTATTTTTTTTTGACTTGCTTAATAGATGTAGATCGTTACCAAAAATTGTTTCTATTTTTTTTTTATCTGCTTAACAGATGTAGATCTTTATCAAAAATTGTTTCTATTTTTTTCTGACTTGCTTAACGGATGTAGATCTTTACCAAGGATTGTTCCCTGTTCTTGTTCTTGTTGTTTTGGTAGAAAAACAACAACCCCAGACTTGGACTGAAGTTTGACAAAAAAAAGAAGGATTTTGAATGAGATGAGGGAAGATAAATTATATGTTTTGGAGGACTTACTTTTGGGCATCCACTTCAACTGGAATGACATTTAGGCAATCGGCAAGAGTAACAAGAAGATGGGCGTGAGCCAGAAGCAGTTCATCGCACAGGTGAGCACCATAGAGAGAATTTAGATTGACCAGCAAGTATTTTTCAGTGATCACCTCAAAAACCTGAAAGTACAGTGACAGTTTGATTTAACTCTTTTTTAATGTTATTATGAAGTGGAATAACTACTAATTAAAGTTACCTCCCTTCCACCTTTAAGTAATTAAAAAAAAGATTTTCTATTCTATTCACAGAAGAGTTCCTTTATTTTTTAATCTATTCACAGCAGAGTTCCACTGTAACTTAGGAGCGGTATCAAGCTGTTCACGAAATTAAGAGTTTAAAACAGAAATTACAGAGGTTCGCATCTACTGGGTTTGGTAAAAAAATGGAACACTTTAAGGAATTGAATTAAAGAAATTTACCAAAAAGTGCAATGAAAGTAACTTTAATCAGAAGTCACTCCCCTTGATTTAGCAGTTAAATTCTGTAGCATGAATTTAAGAGTTAAAACCTACCTTGGTGTTTGCCGCATCATTGAAACAGAGTGAAGAATCAAACTCTAAGGTTTCCATCTTGATTTCGACCGGACGGAAATGAGGCGATCCGAGCTGGGGCAGCCTCTCCCCATTGAGCAATTGCAGCAAAGTCTTGACAGCCTCCGAGAAGAGATGCAAGTTCGTGAGGGTCAATACTTTCTGAATTTGTCCTTGCACACAAAGCTTCACATCCCGACACAATGAACGAGAGAAATACAAATGCAGGGCCAACAGAGGTAAAGTCTGCAAAGAGAGAGAAAATGGTACATGCAGGAAATTAATACAGGCCTCCTCAGTTATAAAAAGGTGGATCCCAAAATATTAATCTAGCTCCAAAATAGCTAGATTCAGTCTCAAAATTGCTAGATCCAGCTCCAAAATAGCTAAATTCTATCACAGCTCAGTCATAACACAGTTGGCTTTCTTGGACCCCAATACCCACGGGGGACATCTGTACAAACTCAGAGTGCTGTAAAGTCACTCAGCTTGCGAGTGACTACTATTTGTAACTTGCTACCAAAAGTGGGTTTTACTGGAAAGAAAGCAACACGTAGACAAAATGATGTTTATAGCAGCACACCCGTGGTAATAATGATTGGGTGCTTAGTTCCCATGTGTGTGCTTCTTTATTTCCACTTGCGCCTGCATGACTGAAACTCACTTCCGTCATGGCCTAGAGAAAGGCAAGGGAGATAATTCTAGGTAATTACCTCACTTTAGTGTCGGTGCGACATAACAAGTGCATACCTCTGCCAATGCTGTGCACTAACCGAATCGAAATGAAATTCCTGGATCCGTCCCAAATTTAATCACTTCTTCTTTAGCTAATGGTCCAACCTTCAACAAAATTTCATTGAGAACTTTTGGAGATATCGAGTGGACAGACATAAGCAAATACATAAATGCATGGAAAAAAATGGAAAAATATCTCTCAAATGAAAAAAAATTCCTTTCTTTCTTAGTCTATGGCCCACCATACGAAATTGCATTAAAATTCATTGAGAACTTTTGGAGATATTGTGTCAGACAGACAGTTAGCAGAGGAAATGATCAGATACATTGAGGATAAAGGTATCTCAAAAATATATTCTTTTAGAGAATCAATATCCATATACATTAAATGCAATGTGTATCCATATATATATAAAGGAATGGATAATTTTATATCCAACAGAATATGATAATTAATAGGGAACCCATATCAGCCCGGCATCAGTGTTAGCGATTACTCGTTAGCTCAGTGGTAAAGAGCAGGACAGTATATAGGTTGCTTCCAGGGTGGACGTGGGTTTGATCCTCACACAGTGCTCGTTTTATTTATACGATCTAGGCTGCCCGTTTAGCAATTGCTAACACCGATGCCAGGCTGATATGGGTTCCCAATTAATTATTAATTAATTAATAATTGTCTTTATAATTATCATACATATATAATCATTGTTTTTTGTGTGTAACAGTTTTCAATGCGCGCACATATACTGCACCATGATCTTAGGCAGAGCGCTGGGTAGCAACACTTTGATCCTAGGCATGTTGCACAGATACCACACTCTGAACATAGGCAGAAATGTTGGGGAGAGACATTTTGATCCTAGACAGAAGTGCCGATCCATCTATATAAAGTAGTAAAGTAATGTTTGTACTCTTACATGCTGAGAACTATGCATCACAGAGGAAAAACAAAGGCATATTCGAAATCAGCAGGTCTCAATTTACATACAGCACACATTTTTAGATTGTATTTTCCAAAAAAGAAATTTGTCAATTTCTATGAGGTCTGCATTCACACTGTCTGAAAAAAGTTAGTGTAAAATTATATATTTTGAATCAGCATCATTTGGCTGAGTTATTTGAACCTACACACATGTGAGGGGATCAAATGCTTTTTGAAAAAAGCACTAATTCGTAAACTTCTATTTAAAGATTCATTTATTTATTTAAAACCATGGGAGTCGAATATCAATCGTCAATTTGTATGGGGTCTGCATTAGCACTCACTTAAAAAAGTCTATCTAAAAATGTTTTGGGATTTTTGCCAAAACTATAATAGTTAGGCCCGTGGAACCATATCAACATCATCCAGGGAGGGGCTGTACCATTCATTTAAACCTACACATGTTAGGGGGTCAAATATTTTTTTTTCTAATTTTCGACAAAGAACAGGTTCAAGAGACTTTCAGGAAGCCTAGATTCCTGTTCATAGGCTTGGAAACAAGCCACACATTCTAAAGCAACTAAAAGGTTAATTGGTTAGATACCTTTAGGTTAATTGGTTAGATACCTTTAGGTTAATTGGTTAGATACCTTCAAGTAGTGTTCGTACAAGTGGAGTTTGGAAATGACAAATTCCAAGGATGAGATGAGCTGCCTTGGATTACATCTGTATCGGTCCATGAAGATTTGCACCCCAGGAATTAAATAGGGCACAGGACATCCTTCACCCATCTCGTACAAAGCATACTGCCAGTCACACAGAGGGTGCTGTATTGAACAACGAAACAGAGCCTGGAATAGAAAACACGAAAAAGAAACAGAACATTAGATGGCTTAAATGGTTCAGTTGAAAAGACATCAATCAATATCACACAGGCCTCCCCCATTATAACGCAATTCATTATAGTGCGGTTCACATTATAATGCTGGTGGACGGTGGACCCAAAATATTATTCTAGCTACCAAAATAGCTAGATTTAGCTCCAAAACAGCTAGATTTAGCTCCAAAATAGCTAAATTGATCACAGCTCGGTTAAAATGTGGGGTTGACTTTCTTGGACCCAACACCCGTGTTATAATGGGGAGGCCTGTACTACAGTAGATCTTCACTAATCCAGTTACCTGTAATCCGGTTCCTTCACTAATTCGGAACTGATTTCAAATTTCCCCGGGCCACTGTAATTTCAAATTTCCTGGGGTACTGCACCAACCTGCTGTGCATTGTTTTGGTTGCACTAGATCTATTCACCTGTTAATGCGTTCTTGTAAACACAGGTAAGTGATTCCTGCTTATTTTCCTGAATTTATTAATATTGTTTGCTTTTAATTAACCCCAGTTTAGGCTCCAGTGAATAAAGGAAGTGCATCTTGTGCTGATATGTTTGGAGATATAGTGAAAGAACAAGCAAGAGTGTTTCATGAAGAACTTGGACATGATTTAATGTTTCTGATCCTTTATTATCTATCTTGTACTGATTTACATGATATTTTAAAAGAATGATGAGATGGTTAGTTATTGTTTTGAAATAATCATTCTGTGATTCAGCATTTTCACTAATCCGGTACTCCTCAGGTCACAATGGTGCCGGATTAGTGAAGGTCTACTGCAGGCATGGGCAACCTTTTTCGAGCAGCGGACCGCATGAGATATTGCTAATCATAAACCGGGCCACAAAGTCACAAATTCACCGTCAGAATAATTTTTAGAATGTTAGGAATCTTTTTTGCTAACAACATAGCTTGCATGCACCATTTTGCTGAGCTCTGTTTGCCTTTTAGAAAAAAACGTATTTAGGCTACCGATTGGTTTCTTTAGTGTTTCAATTTTAAGCTTTCTGATCTCTCATTTAAATTATCATACCCAGAATGTTTAGTTCTATAATGACGTTTAACGTTAAATTCTTTAAATGCGGAGTGGGATTCAGAACATATTAGACACCTTGGTCTGTTTTTTACTTCAACAAAGAAGTAATCATTTGTCTACTTATCTTGGAATTTTCTTATTTCTTTAAAAAAAGGTTCCCTTTTTCTTAGATGAAATTTTAATAAAACGTTATTTTTCTCATGGAATTAAGCGTGCCATTCAGAAAGTCAAAAGTGCTGCTTGCGGCCTGCGGGCCGCCGTATGCCCATGGTTTCTACTGTATAGGGTTTTTTTAAAAAAAATTCAGTAAAATTATATAAACTATTACTACGTCTATACATAAATACATATAGATGGTTGATTCCTAGAATCCGTCTGTAAAATGGAGATAACTCTTGTTAGCCTCAAAATCAACTAAGGATTATCTCCCTTTTTCAACAACAACAGAAAAAACACCCACCCACTCGATGTTAGAAACAGTGCACAAATAAAATAAATAAAAACAACTTCATTTCCATACAAACCTTTTACGTTTCACACACTTGCCCACTCAATGTTAAAAACGGTGCATAAATAAAAACAATTTAACAATTAAATTTAAGCAATAACAATCTATTTTTCTTTCAATGGGGAGATAATTTTATGGGTAACAGGAGCCTCTCCATTTTACATGTATATTCTAGGAATCTACCCACATACATGAAATTAAAAGATAAACAAGAAGCATAAATAAAAAAAGATATAGAAGAAATAAATAACAATGGCATGCCACGATGGATAGATGAGATAGATAGATGCGTACAGACTGAGATAGATAGATAGATAGATAGATACTTACAGACTGAGATAGATAGCTAGATATGTACAGAGTGAGATAGATAGATAGATATGGACAGAGTGAGATAGATAGATGAATAGATGGATAGATAGATATGAACAGACTGAGATAGATAGATATGCACAGAGATAGATAGACATGCACAGAGATAGATATATAGATATGAACAGACTGAGATAGATAGATAGATAGATAGATATGAACAGACTGAGATAGATAGATAGATAGATAGATAGATAGATAGATACATACATACATATATACATACATGCAGACTGAGATAGCTAGATAAATATGTACTGAGGCAGAGAGATAGAGAGATATGAACAGACTGAAATAGATAGATAGATACATACATACTGAGATAGATAGATAGATAGATAGATAGATAGATAGATTATATGTGAGTGCCTCATCAGAAGTTCACACTTATTGGGCAATAATGTTAAAAGTGAACTTTTAAAAATAAATTCCCAAACAAATACAAAGTTGTGAGAGATGATACAGAAAGGTATTTTGATGTAAGCAATAGAGACTTTCATTGCTAGTCTTAATATAAATATTATCAACAATAGTGCAGCAGGTGTAGATTGCTCACCTTAAATAAGTTGTATGCTAAGAGGCAATACTGCAGATTTGCCAGCCAGTCATTGGAAACAGCATATCTGGTTTGGAGAAAAACAAAAACTTCTCTTAGTGATCTTATATTAAAAATAATTACATATATAACAGGCTTATTCTATAAGTAACACTTGCATTAATCCCAGACCATTGACAATGCTTTTTCCTGATTTTCGATGCATTTCTATAGTAAAAATCATTAGCAATGCATTTACAGTCTGCATATGTTTGTTATGTGGATGTATTTATTTTGGGAATTATTTATTTATATTATTTATTTA
>VCCN01002351.1:817025-827574 GCA_006491835.1 Architeuthis dux | reverse complement strand
CAAAATCATGACCTTTAATTTGATGTACCCTGCTATTCAAAATCATGACCCCTGATTCAATGTACTCTGCTATCCAAAACCAAGACCTTTTATTCAATGTACCCTGCTATCCAAAACCATGACATTTTATTCAATGTACCCTGCTATCCCAAACCATGACCTTCTATCTAATGTACCCTGCTATCCAAAACATGACCTTTTATTCAATGTACCTTGCTATCCAAAATCATGACCTTTAATTTGATGTACCCTGCTATTCAAAACCATGACCTTTTATCCAATGTACCCTACAATTCAAAACATGACCTCTTATTCAATGTACCCTGCTATACCAAACCATGACCTTTTATCCAATGTACCCTGCTATCCCAAACCATAACCTTTTATCCAATGTACCCTTCTATCCAAAACCATGACCTTTAATTTGATGTACCCTGCTATCCAAAACCATGACCTTTTATTCACAAATTCACTCACCTCTAACATTTGTTTTCTTTCTTGTTGTGTGCAAGGGTTAATACTGTTGGCTGCTTGCATGTACAATAAACTTTTCTGTATATTGTTGGCTCCACATTGAACTTGCAACATCTCCAAAATTCGAGCAAAGTCACTCATTGATGGTGAGTCTGCTTTCCTAAACTGAAACTTGAACAGAATTGAAATAGGATCACTTAAAAACTGAAGAAACCTATGTTAACAGTTTGGGTTGACAGTTTGTAAAAATCAATGATCATCTCAAAAGTAAAAAATATTTTCTGTACACTCCACTTCAACAGTTGCCCACAGGCTTTTTGGTCCCAGGCCATGAATGCATTTATAAAGCTTCATAGTAATATTCAAACTTAAAAGTGGAATTTGATGTTTAACTTAAAATTTGTTGTAGAAAGTAACTAGTAAATATTCGTGAAAAAATTCACAGATATATTTGAATTTCTATGAGATGATCTTTAAAGAAAAAAAAATACTGAATTCCTTTTAGTGGAAGAGGCCATAGTTTCAAATGGTGAGTAGGAGATATTTTTATCAGCAACATTGTTACCTTTAAGTTGAAGAGAAACAAAAGCAATCACACGGTTCATTAGATAAGTAGATTAAATTAGCATAAGTTGGTAACAAATTATCGATACAAGGAGATCAAATGAAGTTCAAACCCACTAACAACGGCCAACAGGACTAGCTTGATGATCATTGTTACACAATGTGCATCCTGATCCGTTTATAAGAGCATCAATAGTGGGAGAGCCAATAAGGATTGAACCCATTAACAACAGCCAGCGCAATTAGTTTGCTGATCATTGCTATACAATGTGCTTCCTGATCCGGTTTTTTTTTTCATATGATTTATCATCTTAACATAGTTAGTATTAGAGCATCAACAGTGGGATATCCAATGAGGATATGCAGCAAGATTAGCTTGCTGATCATTGCTATACAATGTGCTTCCTGATCCGTTTTCTTTTTTTTGTTTTTTTTTCATTTGATTTATCATCTTAGCATAGTTAGTATCAGAGCATCGATAGTGGGAGAGATGAAATGATGATTTAACCCACTAACAACATGCAGCAAGATTAGCTTGCTGATCATTGCTATATGATGTGTGTCCTGATCGTTTATTTTTTAATATTTCATATCATTTATTAACATAGCAGTTTGGTATCAGACCATCAATAGTGGGAGATCCAATGAGGATTGAACCCACTAACAACAGACAGCAAGATTAGCACGCTGATCATTGCTATATGACGTGTGTCCTGATCCGGTTTTTTTAATATTTCATATCATTTATTAACAGCAGTTTGGTATCAGACCATCAATTCCATTAAACAAAACAATCAATCAATCAAAAACCAATCAAAATCAATGAGGATTGAACCCACTAACAACCCAGGAGAGGAAATTGGATGTCTTTGACACTAGATGCCTATGTAAAATCAAGGGCATCAAATTTAGGGACCATGTGTCAAATAAGAAGGTCAGGGAAAGATCAGAACAGCCTTCCACCATTTGCAGAAGGCACCTCCACTGGTTTGGGCACGTCTTAGGACTCCTTACAATAAGACCTGTAAATCAAGCCATCAAATGGACGCCAATAGGCCAAAGAATAAGAGGATGGTCCAAGACGAGCTGGTGACAGACAATAGAGAGGGACCTCTGACTCATTAACAGAAGCTGGAACGACCCGACACGGTGGGGTGCCTTGACTGCCTCATGTGTTGCACGACACAGAGTTGTATAGCCATCTTGGACTTGGAGAAAAAGGAAGACTTGGTTTATAAAATTATGATGATATATTTTTATTACATCAGATACATCGTGCTGTGGTGTGAGAATGAAGAGTGGGAGAGAGATGATAAGAGCCGACAGACTTTTCTTAACAGGGATATTGGTCTTGTGTTACCAAGCCTAGGTGCTATCTGTCTCTCTCTGCCTTCCGAGGGTGCTCTGTGTCTCTCTCTGCCTCATGAGGGTGCCTGTGTTTCCCGCCCGCCATCTGGGTTTAGTCGATATCCTGTTTATGCCTTTTGAACACTTGGTGTGTCTTCCGGTCCCTGACACCTGCCGTTTGGGTTTTTTGGTCGATATCCTGTTTATAACTTTCAACAGCTGTGAGGGTCAAATATGTGACCCACGCCAACGCCTGCCTAAATATCCAACAACGGGAGCAACTAAGTCTGAGTCTAAAGCTATAATTGCACAACATTCAAGCTCTCAAAAAAATAATTTACTTACAGATTTAGAGGTTGAAAGTTTAGTTTGCCTGACTTCCAAATCTGAAACAAAAAAAAAGAAAGATTTTGATGATCTTACTTATGAAACATGTTCAATTTACATACATTTGTAAACATATTTAGCAGATTTAACCCTTTGAACACTGACCCCCTCACATGTACAATAGAGATGTTTCATTTTTCAAGAGAACCATTGCCTTTTCATTGACTTTTCTTTACTTTATTCTGTTTCATACATTAAAAAGATATTCAATTGGCAGCTATGGAATTTGTTATTAACTTCTGTGAATAAATGTTATTGTTTATTGAATAAAGAAAATTGCTCTCTTGTTTTTTTCCTTTCTGGTTGCGTCGTACTGGTTCGCAATAGGTGTAATATATGGTTGAAATAAACCTGATCAGACATTATTTCAGCCTGTTACCCAGCAGAGTCTTAAAATAGACGCTTCAAAGATTAAGAAAAAAAGGATTGCGCTACAAACAGTTGATAGCGTGTGTATATATGAAAACATATCATCGAATTTCTCAACATTGTTTTGTGTTTTTTGCTGTTTTTCTCCTGAAATAGAGTCAAGATGTGTTTGAATCCTACTATTGACAATTTTTATGAATTCCTTGTGTCAGAATTGTGAGGAAAAATGTGTGTATTTGTCTCTGTATGTTGTTTACTTAAAAAGTTATGCGATTTTCTGTGTCCAGGGTCAGATTGCACAAGGTGTAGTATACGCAAAACAAAAGTGTGAAATGCGCCAAGGAAGACTACAATCACAGTGTTTTTTAAGTCTACCTTGGGCTTTGTTGTTGCCACCCCCACGTCATAAAACGTCCTTCGTTTTTTCAATTTCGTAAATTTTTAATTTTCGATACACCCTATGTACAACTACCATACTGACACCCAGGAGCTATATAACATGCACTGTGTTGGTTCAATTTCTCCGAGTCAGCTTATTGTCAGAGGGTCACTATTTCGAGAGCATGGAAGCTTGAATGGGTAGACAAACAGCAAATACAATGTGTGCTGTGTCTGATCAATGTCCCGAGGTCAGATTAGGGTTAGTGGGTCACGATTCCTGGGGCGTGTACAGAATATACATAGATAGATAAAATTGAACCCTCCTCTAAAAACCTATTTGGGGAGGATTTAAAAAAAAAAATTTTTCCCCATCTCATTGAGGGGAGTGTGTGTACAAAATTTCAAGTTTCTACTCTGGATGGTTAGGGTTGGGCGATGTGAACAAATGAATATCTTAAACCCAATTAAACCAGTGTTTTGGGTAGTGGTGATTAATACTCCTTAAAAAATTACAAACACAAAAATGTGTTTTTTGCAAGATTTGAACTAGAATTCACTTTCTATAATCAGACTAAAACATGAAGTGATTCATATATAGGTTTATTAAAACTCAGTTAGATATCTACAGAATTTGAAATCTTTTGTGCACACATTAATTTCCTTTGTTCCCTGGTTGCAAAATGTGTGTGCGCACACACACGCGCATAGCTTAGAGGGAACTATGGTTACAGGATAGTTAAAGGTAATGTTGATTGATTGTTTTGTTTAACGGCACATTGACCCTTGGTGGGTCATTTAGTGCTGAATTCAGTAGGGGGGGGAGGGGGAGATCCCATAGAGACTTATGGGGGGAGAATCCCAAATCCCTGTCACTGAGACAAATGCCACCAGGACCGGGATAAGCTGGACTTTGGTCAAAATCTTCGCAGGACGAATCCCGAGCATGCTAATGGTGATCACCTCCCGATCAGCTGGCTAAGATATCCTGTGCAACTTCTCCCAGATATCTGAAGATACCCGAGCATGCCACAAGGACCCCCGAAGGGCCGTGGTTCTCTGAACTTCAAGGCCATGGTGGTTTCTAAGAACAGATACTACACTTTAATTTTAGCCAAAAGGTCAACATATTTATTCGCCTCCCCACAAGCGGCAAAATGTGACATGAAGTCGTTTTTTAAAGTGGGGTCCTGCACGCAAACGTGCCGGCAGAGGGGGTAGGAATCCAAAAGCTTCTCAGGACGAATCCCAAGCGTGCTAATGGTGACCGCGACCAGCTGACCAAGATATCCCGTGCAACTTCTCCTAGGTATCCGAAGATACCCGAGCATGCCACAGGACCTCCGAAAGGGCCGTGGTTCTCTGAACTTTGAGGCCATGGCGGTTTCGAAGAACAGATACTACACTTTGATCAAAAGGCCGAGAAGTGATCTAGGTAAAGGTAAGTAATGAAAAACAAGACATAACACTTACTTTTAAGTCTAAATGATACTCTATAGTAGATGAGAAGCAGTTCTGTATGCTGAGATCTTATTGTACTTTCAAACAGTTTCAGATGCTCAAATGGATTGTCTCCCTTGGAAGCTTTTTCATTGGCTTCTTCATCTGCTTGGGATTTTCCACATGATTCTGGATTTTGCTGTTGATCAAAACAAACAAAAAAATATATTAGAAACTTTCAACCAAAACTGACAACATAGGTTTCTTCAGTTTTTAAGTGAGTCTGACTGACTATCTACGTATCACACGTACAGGTAGACAATATGGCATGTCTGGAGGTTTTGACAGAACTTTTGTTGGGTGGATGTTAAATAAATAATAAAATTAAAAAATTTACTTTAAATCAACATTTAGTTAGTTTTTTTAGGTTTTTAGTTTTTTTCAAAATGAAATATAAATATTTTGAGACAATAAACATGTAGATTCATAAGTAAAATCCAAAATAAAAAATTTGGGAAAAAATATTTTTTGTCACCAATGGAGCTAGAGCGATGAAAATTTAAACATTTAATCATTATTATGTCTAGGTTTTTAGTGGGGGGTTCAATTTACAATATAAGTGTATGCTAAATTGGTCCCTTAGTTTGTGTCCAGCTTGTTTTTTTGGGAAATTCAAACTTTTTTAGCGATCACTAACAAAAGGTGAGAGAAGTGATTTATTCATTGATCATCCCGTTTTCCAATTTTTTAATTGATCACCCCCAACACGGCATGCTGCCAAAAGACGTTGGTCACCAGACGGTTTCTATTCAGTGACTAACCAGACCTGTCTTTAATCAGTTTACTCAACAAAGGCTGTATCAAAGTTACTGTCAGTAACATAAAGAAAGTTTGTCTTGAAGTTAGCTTAACAGAGGACACAACATGGTTGTGGAATCAGGTAATCAGATTCTTCTATTTTTCTACCATCTAAATGCTGATTTTCAAGGCAGGCAGACACTTGGAACATTGGTGTAACGTTCTTCCTCAATTTTGTGACATGCCTAATGGCTGAGATGGTTGTAAACTTTCCACTGGCACTAGTGTTCAGTATTTGAGCTCAGGATTTTGAATGCTGATATTCAAGGCAGACAGACTCTCAGCACAATCTTCCTGCCTCCTTGCTTTCCTGTCATTTGTTCTTGTGCCAGACTTAGCTAAGCTTTGTAAATATCAGTTAAAGCTATGACAATAAAAACAAGCCAAAAAAGAAAAAGATTAAGAATTGAACCAGTTCTACAAGATTCTGAATTGGGATTTATTAAAATTGAATCATATTAAATGCATAGAATGGTGGTAAAGTTGATTTTATGGTGGTTTATTCTACTGGGGTACAAACATGGTTCATTATGAATTGCAATTATATCTGTATCAGCACTGCTATTTTATGCATTTAACGTAGATTCATAAGTAAAACCCAAAATAAAAAATTGGGGCAAAAAGATTTTCTGCAAAATGTCCGCCTGATGAAATGTCTGTCGGCTAACTTGTTTCGGCAAAACATCCACCGGACGAAACATCTGCCTGACGAAACGTCCATAGGCTAAGTTGTTTTTAGCAATACGTCAGTCTGACAAAACATCTGTCAGCTAAATTGTTTTTGGCAAAACGTCTGCCTGACAAAACGTCCGCCTGTTGGAACGTCTGTAGGCTAACTTGTTTTTGGCGAAATGTCCGCCTGATGAAACATCTGTCGGCTAACTTGTTTTTGGCAAAACGTCCGCCTGACGGAATGTCTCTAGGCTGACTTGTTTTCAGCAAAACGTCCGAATGATGAAACGTCCACCTGAAGGAACGTCTGTAGGCTAACTTGTTTTCGGCAAAACATCCACCGGACGAAACATCTGCCTGACGAAACGTCCGTAGGCTAACTTGTTTTCGACAAAACAGCCATCGGCAAAATGTCTGAGAGCCACCGGGAGGACCCTGGCTTTGGACGGTACAACTGTAAAATGATTAATGCATATTTGAATCTTACCTTAATCCAGGTCACGTCGGCAATGTGACGTTCATCCGTATTTCTTCCTTTGGCTACTTGCTCCAGTGTGACTTCAAGGACACTCTTGGCCATTTTAAGCAATTCATTTACACTTTTTCCCATATAATCTGTAGCTAAGGAACAGGAGGAATTGGAGGAGAGATCTTCATCCGAGGCCAAACTCAGACAAGAGGGATCCCTCAAAGACATTCTTGCAGTTGCTGATAAACAAATGTGAGAATTCAGTGTTTATGTTATTGAAATCAGAGATTTTGGGGTAATCATAACTTTCAATGTCTTAAATTCATTTATTTCTCAAGGGAGATAATAAGAAAATTAAAATAAAAGTTTCTTTTAAAAACCTTGGTACTTTATTTTATTGGAAGAAACATAATTTAAACTTTTAAATAATTTATTGAAAGGAACGAAATATATAAATTATTGGAACAAACAAAATTTTAAAATTCAAAAAGATTTATTAGGACAAATTTAAATCAATAAACTTTTGGAATGAATTTAAATCAATAATTTATTGGAACGAATAACCGTAACCCATAATCTAATTTAAATTTAATTTGAAGCAGAATTTGAAGATTACGTCCCTTAGATACATGAAAATACCTCAATAATATAAGATGCTAAAAGTAATGATAACCAATTTTTGCTTGGCATATCATTGGTTAATTAGTGTAATTATCTCAAATACTGCCTTATTTTATGATCTTGGATTTTTTGTTTACCCCCCCACACTTTCTTTTTTTTTTACAAAGAAAAGCCTCTTCATCATATATAGATTAAGTTTGGTATAAAATATTATATAAACTAGTTTGCCCTTGCTGTCAAAAAATGATGGAAATATTTAAGTAATTTTGCAATTGCTATTAGGTAGGTGAGAAATTGTCACGGGAAATCAAATGTTATTGTGTACAATCATCTTACTCTTACAAATAACGAAATAATGAAAATCTTGTAAGGGAAATAACTCTTGCGTAAAAATATGAGAGTTATTATTTCCCTTGTGTGATCACGGGACAAACCAACTAATATTCTGTATTATATAAGTTAGTTAGTTCATCACGGGACAAACCAACTAACACTCTGTATTATATAAGTTAGTTCATCACGGGACAAACCAACTAACACACTGTATCATATAAGTTAGTTCATCACGGGACAAACCAACTAACACTGTATTATATAAGTTAGTTCATCACAGGACAAACCAACTAACACACTGTATCATATAAGTTATTTCATCATCGGACAAACCAACTAACACACTGTATCATATAAGTTAGTGAAAAATACAGAGCGTGCAGGTCGCTATTTTTTAATGCTTATTCCTAATTTTTGCTTTATATAAATGTTTCTCACTGCTCTATAATTTAGAATATGATTATCTACTTGTAGAATATGCCACTTGTATATCTATATTTTTTGTCTGTAACATTTGTCAAGGGAGATAACTATTAAATCCTAATTATAGAGTAGCCTCCTTTATTTTTTGTTTGTTTTTGCAAATACGTAAAAATCCCCGGTTCATTTTGGTTGAACATAAACAAGAAAAAGCCGAGCAACACAATGTTAAAACCGTATACCAAAACTGCCATCAGAACTATCAACAGTTTCTAAGTTGGTCTTTTGTTTGTTGTTTTGAATAAATAAACCTTTGATCAAATTAAAGCTATGTATTTATTTAGAAGGTCCTGGGTTCGATTCCCGGTATGAGTGAAGAGTGTGGCAAACTCTTCAAAAAGGACAAATTTCCCTGTGCACTCAGTAGCTAATTGAGTACACTCTAAGACAGGGGCACTCAAACTTTTTGGCATCACCGCACACTTTTACATGAAAAATTTTTCCACCGCCCAATGAACATTCAAAAGGATATCAAAAGTTCTTAACTCTTACAAAACAATAAAAATGAAAAGCTTTCGCATTACAAGATTCTTTAATGAAAGTAATGTAAGATAGTATCATCAAATGTTTCACACACACACCATTTTTAGATATATCAATGTGATCCCTGTTGATTCATTTTTTATTGTCAATTACAGACTTTAATATTCAAAATCCTACACAGTCCACCAAAATTTCAAAATGCCCATCATTTTCTACACAGACGCTCACCGCCCACCCAAGAGTTGAAATCACCCACCGATGAGAAACCCTGCTCTAAGCTGTGTGATTAGGGTGGAGTTATCCCTTTGGTATCCTGCCATGGGGGTGGCCATAAAAACTTGACTAGACTTGAAACTTGCAAGGATCACTAAGCTGACACATGCAACAGAAACTGGGACTTCGTCACCAGGCTCCATTGGGTGTTGTCTCTTAAGAGATGGGATGCTTTACCCAAATTTAAATCATCTGCAAAAAAAGTTCCAAGCTGATAACTGTAAAATGTCACAACATTGAGATTGTTCACCTCTCTTCTGTGATGCTGAACCAGCAGTTGTCTCTAAGAGTAAAGCCAATCGCATGGCAACCTCCATCAGGATAGAAGGTTCAATTGTGGCCATCCCACACCAGCACATTATATGGAGGGTAACATCCAGGATATATAACCACTACAAAGAGAAGAAAATATATATCTATAAGTAATCATACATACATTGTATAGATAACACATTGAGTGTATTATTTTTTGCTCATGAATTGAGAATTTTTAAAGCTTTAGCTCAAGAGAATTTTCTATACTTAATCCAATAAAAAAATAGCATTCCAAGGGAAATTATGAATCACTGCCACCCATATATGCCGTGTTGGGGGAGATCAATTAAAAAGTTGGAAAAAGGGGTGATTAATGAATAAGTTACTTCTCTGGACAGATATCATTAAAAAAAAGCAAAAACTAGTCCAAGGGTGGGGGGGATAAGGCTATTAGGTATAACTAAAAGTCCAGTATAGAGATAGAGTTTTCTGCACTTCTATCTATCAAGTCGAAGGCTCGAAATAAGCTCCAAGTTGAGAATGATTTAAGATGTGCTCTCTCATTAATAGACCCACAAAAAAGAACTAGTAGTAAAAAAAAACAAGAACAGAGATCACATTAATGTGTATATCAGTTATGATAGCAGAATTTTTATTTATTTTGTAATAAATCGGAATTTCAAATGATGTGTTCTAATTATTTTGGCTTGCTTTCTTTGAGTAACAAATACACAGCAGCAGCTGTACAATTATAAAATTAAACTAATTCTTAGTATGAAGCTATCTAATTATACATAAAATAAAGTTATTATTTGAAATTATTCTTTGTTGCAACTTAATAAATGGAAGGGGGGGAATACTAGTAATCTTACTGACAAAAGTGAGGAATGATTTGAAAAGGTTGGGAACCTCTGACTTAGATAATTCCTCTCCTGGGATCCAAGTGTCTCCCGTTTGAGAATCACTGTTTTAGACTAACCTTATTTTGGTTTTCAGGTTTTTGAAAATATTTACTCTTGTCCTCCGAGCCTGTTTGGTGCCGGTGAATAATAACCTTGCTTTTATTCCAAAGTAGAAGCACAGCATCGACCACCATATCAAGATCAACCTGTTGTCGCTGAAGAGACAAATGGAAAGGGATAAAGA
>VCCN01002351.1:764532-777818 GCA_006491835.1 Architeuthis dux | reverse complement strand
GAGCTGCCTCTTTGATTTTTCTCTGCTTCCAACAACGTTTTTGTCAATAATCTGGACTTCCTCTCTCTCCAGATGTGGTCGGCCATCAGGACAAAGACACAGAAACACCCGGGCCAGGCGCTATAAGGGCTACTCCACCCTTTAAACATAATTTCTGTTTAACACATCACACTCGGATTTTACACCTGAAGAAGGCCGAAGAATGGATCGTCCGAAATGTTGTGTTTACAACACAAATAATAAGGAGTTTAATCGTCCGAAGAACCATTTTTATATTAATGACCCTTCTCAAAACTATAGAAGAATATTTATATTCTAATTTATTCATTTAATTATAAAAAAAATTATTTAATTATGCTTTCTACATCTTTTTCAAATTTTCTTTCGGTGTCTTCAGCAATAATACCATTCAGCGTGGTCCTAGAGATTTGTGGGGGTGGATGATAAGGATTTCTCTATGTTCATGTGAAACTGCTATGGGTATTCTTTTAAAGAAAATTTCATTACATATACTATATACATTTAACATACTATACTTTTAAAGATGTCTATGGGTTTTGGAATTATAGTTTTAATGTTTGATAGTCTTATATGACCTACCATTTTTTTTCTTGGCTAAGATCCCCCGTAAATGTTAACATTAACTAAGGACTTCCCCCAGTCTGTTGCATTAAGCAATATGTAATCTTTGAGCAGTTGTTGAGGTATTATGTCGTTTAAGTTTCAAATTTTCTTTATGCCTACAACATGAAATTACTTCATCCCTCTGATTTAGCAAATTTGTCTTATCTCTGAATCTTAAAATCCTATATTTTCCCTCTAAGCAGATTAGACATTTTCCCCTAAAACTTGTAGGTGGGGCTGTTCTAGTGAATATTTCCCAATCACTCTGCCCACCTTAAAGATTATTTCTTCTTTAGACAGGTATCGAGCACTCTTTACAGATATCATCACTGCATACATTCGATCTACAGATTTATATTCTGAAATATTTTATTTTAAAATATTTCTCCGACTATCATATATAGGGAATCCCAGCATTGTTCAGAGAGAAAACTGAACATTTGACAATATAGAAATAAAACCTATGTCTTCTTACCCAACACAACCAGGTGGGCAGAGGTGGCCCCAAAGTGGTTTGAGTGTACTAAGAATTACTTGCGAAAATTATTTAATTTTTTCTACTTAAACTGGAAACTTTTGCACACATCAATTTTTCTCAAAGATTAGAAATATCTGAAAGCAATGAAGGTCAGAATCAGTATTTAGAGCAATATTAAGTTTTCAAATTTATGCCTAAAATACAGGTATTAAAAAGATAAGAAATACCACTTTAGAGCCAAATCATTCACTTTCTCTTTGAAATTTAATTTTTATCAGAAAACTTCCTGGAAGAAATGAAGGTCAGATTCGGTTAAAGCAGATTTGGTTACAGTGTATGACTGATATTACAATTATCGACTGACAACGGCTGTTGTTGACTGAAGTCAAAAACTTAATTTAGATCAATTTTTATAGAACAGCGTTTACGTTTGCTGCACCAAAAAAAGAAGAACATTGATAATGTTAACTTTAACATTGAAAATGGAAGTGAATGATTTGGCTGTGAAGCATGGGCATCTGCTGGGGGTGACAAATGGATCAGGCCTTCTCAACAAGTTGAAACATTATAGTCAATCACCTTAATGATTACATATACAAAGACTGGGTCAAGATTCACATCAGTTAACCAAGTCAAAAAATAATAGGAAAAAATTTTTGGCCAGTAATTTTTAGTGCTTTTAATCCAGTGTATGACTACATTTTGGAAATCATAGAATTTCATACCGTCAAGATTGGCTCATTTGAATGGAAATTTTTTCTTTCATGAATTCTTTTATTTCTTTTTATGTGCACGGGTGTGAAATTTTCACAAATAAAAATAAGAGAATTCATTTGAACATTCCAGTGTTAAAATCAGTTCCATTCAAATGATCCAGAGATATATTCTGAATATATCCTTTGGAGCCCCCTCCCTCGGAAAGTTTTGAAAGTTGGAACTTTATAGTCAATAAAAGCTTCAGCAAATTGTAATAGTAGTACTAATATTACCTGCTGCTGATAATGTCAAGACTTGGCTAAAAATGTGTCTTTCTCTTTTCTCCCTCTCTCATTAAAGATGCGCATACAGACAACCAAATTTTTATATATATAAGGATAAGTGTGTGTACATCTGAGAAAGTCTAAAGAGTGAAAGTGAGCTAACTTTGATCAATAGTTTTCCCTTTTCTATTACCATTTAAATTTTCTTATGAATTTAAGAGTTAACAATTTTCTCTGTCTTTTTTATTTTCTTCACAGGTATTCATCTGGAAAATATCACATATGTATGAAAACGGATTTTCCAACATGGATGTTAGCAGGTGAAACATTGGTGCAGAAAACATGAACAAATATAATTAAAAAAGAAAATTATCAGTGTGAACTTTTGAATTTACATTTTTGAATAATTTTCATTTTAAATGACATTTGGAAACATGCTGTAGAATACATTCTCCTGTAGGCAAAAATCATCCTTTCCTGAAAAATCACATTGTTGAACATATGTGAACACTCACTGGAGCGAAACCATATTCTTATGAAATATGTTAATCATCCTTTTGACAAGACACATTTGGTGAAACAGATCACACACTGGAGAGAAACCATATTGTTGCAGAGTGTGTGGCTCTATTCTCAGGTTAAACTTGGTAGAAAATATGCAAACATACACTGGGGAGAAGCCATATTCTTGTGAAATATGTGGATCTCCCTTTGCGCATAAGTCATCTTTATATAAACATAAGCGGAAACACAAAGGTGAGAAAAAATATTCTTGTGAAACATGTGGAGTTTCTTTTGCAAGGTCTTATTTAGTTAGACATATGCGAACACACACTGGAGAGAAACCATATCCTTGTGAAATATGTGGATCTTCCTTTTCAGAAAAATCACACTTGGTGACACATATGCGAACACACACTGGGGAAAAGCCATATTCTTGCAAAATATGTAGATCTTCATTTTCAGTGAAATCACATTTAATTGAACATATGCGAACACACACTGGAGAGACACCATATTCTTGCAAAATATGTGGATCTTCCCCTTCAACTAGGACACACTTGGTGGAACATATGCGAACACACACTGGAGAGAAGCCATATTCTTGTGAAATATGTGGATCTTCATTTTCAAAGAATTCAAATTTAATAACACATATGCGAACACACACTGGAGAAAAGCCATATTCTTGCAAAATATGTGGATCCTCATTTTCAGTGAACTCAAATTTAATTACGCATATGCGAACACACACTGGAGAGAAACCGTATTCTTGCAAAATATGTGGATCTTCCTTTTCCGATAAGTCAACATTAAATAACCATATGCGAACACACACAGGTGAGAAACCATATTCTTGTGAAATGTGTGGAGCTTCCTTTTCAGTGAAGTCATATTTCGTGCAACATATGCAAACACACACTGGAGAAAAACAATAATTTAGCAAAATATATGAATCTTTTTTAGAGTCGTTATCTTTGGTTCAATATTTGAATGCATACTGCAGAGAAACCATATTCTTGTAGAGTATATGAATCTTCTTTTCTTAGGAGTCATCCTTCATTAAATATATGCAAACACAACCTGGAGGCAAACCATTGTTTTGTGAAGTTTGCAAATCATCCTTTCCATGGAAGTCATCTTTATAGTGAAACATATGAAGAAAACACACTGGATAGAAACCATTTTCTTGTGGAGTATGTGGATTTTTCATTTTCAGAGGTCATCTTTAGTTATACATATAGGACAGACACTGGATAGAAACCATAATGTGAAGTATGTTGATCTTCCTTGTCAATGAAATCCCATTTGATGCACCACATGGAGAAAAACCACATTCCTGTTAACATGACTGCTGGTTGAATTAGAGGGAAAGTTTACTCGCCCAAAAATAATTTGTCTTGACCGAAATACTTATGCAAAGAAGATTGACTCGTGTCTAAAATAAAAGAATTATATAAAGTGTAATGAACTATGAGGACTTTGATCTCATTGTTTTACCTTTCCTCTTCCCAGGTGAACAAACTTTGCAAAGAAAAAAGATTATGTAGGGCGATACAACATTAACAATGCCGTCTTTGAAATTCGTACAAGAAATCTATCGGGCTGTTTATTTTCACTCAGTCCGCCCCTGAGAATGATTCAGTTGAATATTTAATAAATGTGATAAAAGATCTTATTTTTTCAACTCGACCAGCGATCAAGAAAGCTGAGACACTTGCATTCCCAAGAGAGTGTTGACTCAATGATTTTTCTCAGAGAAGTCAGATATGTGTGGCACATACACAGGATGATAAAATATTCTGATGACTTCTTTATCACTTAAACATACACAAATGCATACTTGAGGTGAGAAACCATAATCTTGTGAAATGTGTGGACCTTTTCAGAGAATGATATTTGATGCGACCTATAGGAACATAGTGTTGAGAAACTACAGTCTTTCATCTAATAAATCAAATGCAAAACTGCACTGGAGATAAACCATTTTCTTCTTCTGCAGCATATAGATCCAGAAACCTAAATTTAATGAAATATATCACTTAGAAGAGTGATAACATATTAATCCAGAAATCCCTTACTGTATTATTACTATGTCAGAAGGGGTTCCTTACAGGTACGATTATTATGATTTATGCATAGTGCTTAACATTATTTGATACAACTTATGCAAACACTCACTGGAAATAAACCATATCCTTTTCAAGTTTATGAATTGTCCTTTTCAGCAGATTCACAATTGGTGCAACATGTGAGAAATCATAGTGTTTAGAAATATGGGGATCTTATTTTTTAACTGATACAGTAGCAGTCTTGCTGGAGGTTTATTCTTTATTTCCAGCCTGATCTACCTACTAATGACAATCTGAGAGTTGCAATAAAAAATACTAGTCAAAAATTGATAATTAACTAATGAAACACCCATTTTTTTTCCTAACGTATACGTAGGGGTGGAAATCTAAAGCACTGTATTATCTGTAAAACTCATGGTAGTGATAAAGCCATATTTAATAGAATAAAAGGTACTGATTCAAGACTGGGGTCCAACGATTAAGACAAAAAGTTATTGCCCTTGAATTATTTTGTTCCTCAGATTTTCAAAGCCAGACATACACAAAAAAATCCCTTAAGAAATTTTTATTTTTTAATCTTAATCTTTAATTTGATTTCTTATTTATTTACAAAAACAAAAGTTGGTGTGATTTTTATTTATTGCCATCATGTGACAATTTAAAAATTTAATCCACTCAATGTTTTAAATTTCTCCACGCAAACAAATCACAAGTTTTTTGACTTATCATTTTGTTAATTATCAATGATTTGGCCTATTTACTTTCATCTTAATAGTTTAATTGCTCTTTATTGCATTTTAATTTTGTTTTTACTTGTGTGATCAAAAAGTTGCAATAAAAAGCAACTAATAAAATTAAGATGAAGTTAAAAATAGTCATAAAAATTATTTACATTGTAAATAGGTTCTAACAAAGGATCACATTAAGCGAATTTTAACCGAAAATTTGGCCTTGAGAATATTTTTGGAGTCAGATACTAATATTTTTTTTAAAAATCCACTACAAAACTAGAAAGTTTAATATTTATAGTTACATTGTAAATAGGTTCTAACAAGGGATCACCCTCATAAAACCTGGGAAAAAAACAACTCCTGACCCATAAATCTTTACCGAAAAAATATTTAATCTTTTATTGTTGTTAATTGCAACCCTAACCTTAAAGACTACTAACTAAATTATATCCTTTGTGATTAGATTTAATAAAATACAGTTTCATTTTAGAACTGTTTGAAATGTTCAAGTTTTCTGCTTTCATTTGTTCCGTAATAAGCTAGCAGCAGCAGCTTAAATAATTGTTAGGGTTTAATGACAGGTTTTACTGAACAGAGATAGATAATATACTGAAGACTAGAGAGTCCCCTGATTAAATTACACCGTTTTATAGATATATTCTTCTATTTTAGCAACTTTACAAAGGCTTTCGTGAGTTTTGACCCGCAAATAAGACTCCCTTCAGTTATTATTCATTTCCATAAAATTAAGATGAAATTAAAAATAGTCATAAAAATTTTAAATAATTTACTTAGTTTTGTCTTCTAAATAGTCTTAAATAAAAAGGAAATTTATTTGCAATGAGCTATATAAAGTTTGTTTTTACTTGCGCAATTGAACATCACTTTTTTGGGGCAGGTCTCTTTTTCGCAAGGGATTAATTTTGTGTATGTCCGGTCTCTGAAGCAAGAATTTTAAATTCAAGGGAATAACTTTATTGTCTTAATCGTTGTATCAGTACCGAATAAAAATGTAAATCATTTATAATTATAAATAAATAATAATATCTGGTTTCTCAGTCCTTCCATTTTTTTTTCTGTACCTGGAAAAAGACAAAACAGTTTAAGGGAGATCACTCTTTAAATGATTACAAAAGTGCCTCCCTTAGTGTCACAGATGGACACATTGCAAATTATAATATGGGACTTAATGTTTGCCTTTTCATCATGAACCCCCAGATCACTTTGTATAACCAGCAAGTAAATTACATTTATGCCCTACAGTTCTTAGTAAAAACTAGATTTTGGGGTTATTGTAGATTTAAAATCTTGTGCATAACCTACAAAACAAAAAAATATAGTTCACTTAAATTCAGTAATAAGTTTTCATTGTAAAATATTTCAAACAGAATTTCAATTTTTTTTTTCAGATCATCCACTTGTACTCAAGGGAGATGAAAAAAGCGGTTGTGCTATTCCGTCTGTTTTTCTTTTTCTTTATCTTTATCTTTATTTTACTTCAGTAATTTGTTATAATCCAATTCCAGTTTGCTAGACCAATTGAAGATTCACCACAGCCCTGTTATCCATACATTTCAGGAACACTTTCCCTACTCTATCCATTGCACAAAAAATAAATATTTGATTTCTATACAAAACCAAACGGTTGTGAAAATTCCAGACTAACAGCCAGGAATATTAATACTCTACGGCCATTTTTGATTTTCCTATATCAAAACCAGATACGTGCAGTGAAAACAATTTCAGACCTTTAAAATTTTTTAGATGTATCCATATATATATTTTGTGCATAGCACTTTTCAATCAGCGCACAGATACTGACCCTAGGCAGAAGTGCTGGGGAGTGACACTTTGATCCTAGGCAGAATGCATATTACTACAATCTGATCCTAGGTGATGGAATAAGAGTGCTGATTTATATGTAAATAATCCTGTAATTTATCATGGGGGCTCTGCTAGTTTCTAAATATTTTACTTTAGATGCAGCTGAAAGTAAAATTCATTTAAAATATTTTTTTAGGCTTTCATACTTGGAAATTATGGACGTTAGCTTTTGGTGGGGACTAACAAAAACGACTCCTAATTTTATGGAGTAGCAAAGTGCATATTCTTGTGAAGTTTGCAAATCATCCTTTTCACATAAGTCAATTTTAGATAAACATGAAAACATGCAGGTGAGAAGCCACATCGTTGCATAGTGTGTGGATCTTGCTTTTCACAGAAGCTTCTTTAGTTAGCTATATGCGAACACGCACAGGGGAAAAACCATATTCTTGTAAAATATGTGGATCTTCCTTTCCAAAGAAAATCACCTTTAGATAGGCATATGCGGACACACACAGGAGAGAAACCATTTTCTTGTGAAATATGTGGATCATCCTTTTCACAGAAGTCGGTCTTAGTTACACATATGCGAACACACAGAGGGGAAAAACCATATTCATGTGGAACTTCTTTTTCACAGAAACCACATTTGGTGACACATAAGAGAACACACACACTGGAGAGAAGCCATATTGTTGTAAAGTATGTGGATCTCACTTTCCAGTTAGGTCACACTTGGTGGGACATATGCGAACACACACTGGTAAGAAGCCATATTCTTGCAAAATATGGTGGATCTTCCTTTCTAGATAAGACATTTAGTTAGGCATATGTGAACACACATTGGAGAGAAACCATATTCTTGTGAAGTTTGCAAGTCATTCTTTTCACAGAAGTCAACCTTAGATGAACATATGGAAACACACACAGACTAGAAGCCACATTGTATAGTGTGTGACTCTTCCTTTTCATGGAAGTATTATTTAGTTAAACATAAGTAAACACACTGAAGCGAAACCATAATTTAGCAAATATGCGAATCTTCAGAGTAGTCATCTTTGGTGCAACATTTGTGAATACATACAGCAGAGAAACCATTTTCTTGTGAAGTATGTGAATGTTCCTTTTCAGATAAGTCAACATTAAATAACCAAATGCAAACACACTCTGGAGAGAAACCATATTGTGAATTATGTGGATCTTCTTTGTCAATGAAGTTTCATTTGGTGCACCAGATGCAAACACACACTGGAGAAAAACCAAGAAAAGTTTATGTATGTAACATCATTTTCATAAGTACATATCTCAATACACACTGCAGAGAAATCATGTTTCTGTGAAGTAGGTAGATGATTCTTCTCAGAGAAGTCAAATATGTGCACATCCACAGGATAAAATATTCTGATGACTAAACCCAAACCTAAATTTGATGAAATATATAACACCAGAGTAAAAACATTTTTAGAAAAAGTATGAATCTTCTTTTTTATAGAAATCACAATTGCTTTGGTCCAGTTCAGCATTATATTTACATTCTAAATAGGACCGACCCCTCCCCCAACAAAAAGAAAACTCATGAAATATATTTATTTTTCCAGAACTGACACTTTTCAAAATGTAACGGAGGTCTTATTGATTGAAAGCCCACTGTAGAAGAAAAATGTCTTTGGGAAAAGTTTTTATGCAGTTTTCGGCTTTTAATGATAAAATGAATTTTAACTGTTCTTTACCACAAACTTAACTCAGGCCACTGATCTAATACTAAAAGTCCCCCAAAATCCAGGCTTTGCTCCAGCCGCCATCTTGGAAGTGGGAGAACGAATTTTAACTTTTTCCCAATAACTTCTAAACCGTTGCAGATACACAAAATGTACATGAAGCAAGATGAGGTTAGAAAACAACAAAAAGAGAAAGATGTAAGTGCGTATCAAGTAAAAAAAAACTTAATATAGTTCATCGTAAATAAATCTCCAAAACTAAGTAAACATTATGGCGTAAACATCATTTTAAAATGAAAATCATAACTGACTTGGTTCTTCAACAGTTTTGTGACATGTGACTGATCATCCTAAAATTATTTTAACACATACCACACAATTAAATAACAATGATTTGATACACAATTTTATACAAATTTATTTTATAATTTATTTTAATAGTTTATTTTAATACAACATTGTAGCTAGTAAATATAACTAGCAATAAACAGTTCAAACAAAAACTCCAGCTATCTATGTAATATTTTTAAAAAATAATACAGTTTTATTTTATTTTAATCTAATTATTTTAATTTAATTTAAAAATGTGGATCATGTTCCCATCAAGCACCCTAAATGTTTGCAAATCGAAAAGGAGGTTTTTTTCCTTGACACCGGTGACGTCATTGAAACGTCAGCAGTGTTAGTTACCAAGTTAAACAAAGTCCGCGTGTTGAAATTGGAAGAAAATACTCGGCTGAACTGATGTCGCTAGTCTGTCTCTGAAGTTACTTACATTCGATAAAAAATAAGTTGTTTATAGGTTTGTTTGTTTTTTTAAACTAATAAACTTTCGAAGTTACTAAGACACTTTCTTCTGAAAAAATTAAAAACTATTTATTCGATAAAAAATAGGTTGTTTATAGTTTTTTCTTTTTTTCAAACTAACAAGCTTTCGAAGTTACTAAGATATTTTCTTCCGAAAAAATTAAAAACTAAAAACTATTTATTCGATAAAGCACAAATGTAAAAGCTGTAGCTTTTTAGCCTCAACAGATACAAACTGATAACATACCCTATACAGATTGTATCACGTGTGATGTTTTAATTCTCATTAAACAGTTAACTTTCAATACTATACTCTGTACTAACGAAAAGGCTTTTTTATTTTTAACATATTTAATGTTAGTGAGACAATTTACGTAGTGCAGTGGAACGCAACATAAAATTAGGGATCTAGGAGTAATAGTTTTGAAATTATGGGTGAATATGTCCGTGTATCTTTTGATGTATGTATTGAAAAAAAAGGAAAAAGAGCGTACATTAAAAAAATAATTCCCCTCGGATTTTATGCGTATCTTCTGAGGTACGTATACCTGTAGTACAAAAAGATCACCAAAATTCTAGATATCCCGGGAAGAGAGCAAGTTCGGGGGGGGGGGACACCAACCATAGGTACACCACTGGATCAAGGCATTTTAGAGTAGAACTGCCATGCAGTTGAAATAAGATAATTCACGGGTGCTGATTTCAAATCTGCTGTATGATTCCGCCATTTTTTATTTTATTACAAGAGAGCTCATTCAAAATCCGAGCCAAAATTGCATTTGCTAAATTGTAAGCCAATGATTCTTAATGTGACAATTTTCTGTGTGTTCTAATGGGACCCCAGGCTTGGTTATAGCGAGTTAGTTTTTGAAAATTCTTAAAGAAAATGTCAATAATAATAGTCTGGTGTCTGCGTTTGTGCTCACACCGATATAGTCCTGTAGAATCTTGAGCAAAATAAGGTCAACCTAGAAAAATGTAAATAAATTGACATGATATATCGTTGAAAAGAGAATTCCATCAGCTTTCCAATAGTGTACCTTGTCAATTTGTATCTGTTGGGTATTCAAAGTTATAGCCAAAAACGTGAAGCTAGGTATTCCAACATTTAGTAGAATTCTTTTTACACTTGATATTATATAATTCAAGGGTGCTGATTCGAAATCTGCTGTATAACATTCTGTATTTTTTGTCATTGGCGCAGGACAGTCCATTTTATCGTCGCTTAAGGGCGAGGCACGGACCTTTGACAACAAGGCGACATGTGTCAATAAAAACGCTTGTAACTTGTAACATGCTAGTTTTATAGTAATAAACTTCGTATTATTACTAAGAAGAAAGATTGTAGAAACATCTTATATAAAAATGATATGTGAAAACAAAATTAAATCGAGCATATCGGTGTAACGTTATAGTTTGCATTAAAAGTTTTACAAAAATTTAAGTAATGATCAAATTTCAATAAACTGTTTGGTATTTATTTGTAATGTTTATATATTTGTATATATGTGCGCTTAATATCAATAAACACACCGAAGCAAGCTATCCAACAGTTCCCATTAACGATCCCTGTTTCCGGTCATTTCGTATCTCTCTTCTTTTTCTAAACATAGCTAAATACGGTTCGAATCAAATACGTTTTAACCAACACATTTTTGGAGTCAGATACTAATATTTTTTTTAAAAATCCACTACAAAACTAGAAAGTTTAATATTTATAGTTACATTGTAAATAGGTTCTAACAAGGGATCACCCTCATAAAACCTGGAAAAAAAACAACTCCTGACCCATAAATCTTTACCGAAAAAATATTTAATCTTTTATTGTTGTTAATTGCAACCCTAACCTTAAAGACTACTAACTAAATTATATCCTTTGTGATTAGATTTAATAAAATACAGTTTCATTTTAGAACTGTTTGAAATGTTCAAGTTTTCTGCTTTCATTTGTTCCGTAATAAGCTAGCAGCAGCAGCAGCTTAAATAATTGTTAGGGTTTAATGACAGGTTTTACCGAACAGAGATAGATAATATACTGAAGACTAGAGAGTCCCCTGATTAAATTACACCTTTTTATAGATATATTCTTCTATTTTAGCAACTTTACAAAGGCTTTCGTGAGTTTTGACCCGCAAATAAGACTCCCTTCAGTTATTATTCATTTCCATACTTACAGTATAAGGCCGGTAAAACTCACCAAAAAGGGCACTAATGGAATCCTGGAATAGTATCACCAAAAGCTTTCATGTCGATAAAACTAAACTCACGAAAGCCTATGTAAAGTTATTAAAATAGAAGACTATATCTTTAAAAGGGTTTAATTTTAAACAGAAACTACAAAATACTCCCATCTGTATAAATGAACAGATCGCAACATAATTGCATGTCGATGAAGCTAAACTCACGAAAGCCTATGTAAAGTTACTAAAATAGAAGAATATATCTTTAAAAAGGTGTAATTTAATAAGGAACCTTAAATACGTCTCTTTTTAGTATGGCGAGTGAGAGAGACCGGGGTTTATTTATAATTATCTCGGGGCACAAATGTCCGGGGCGCAAATGACCAGACCGGGAGGCAAATGCCCAGGACGCAAATGTCCGGGGACGCAAATGACCGGGACGCGAATGCCCTAGTACCATTGTTTATATGTGCTAAAAAGTTTATTTCCATTTTGTCAATGGTTGTTAGTATTCACACTTACCTAGAACAAAATTTCTGATGCACATTTTTATGCTTCAACATTTTGCTCAGTGTAAACGTTTCAAATACAAATATATCTGGGTTTCTATTGTTCATAATGACAAATTCCAGGCCTTTTTACGGAGATACGTCGTTCACTGGTTATTGTTGTCAAAAAGTCAGTGGTACACTCTATTTAAAAAAATGTTGTTCTATTTTTTATCAGTAAGATCCAAAACGTAAAACATTTTAATTAAATAAAAAAAGCTTAAATAACATTACTTGAGAAAATAAACAACTGATCCTACTGCTACTAATATTACTTCATTGATAAACAAGCCAAATTAACTATTACTTCCCAAGAAGAATACAACATTTATAAACGTCTATAATATGTTAGTGGAGTTTATTCAAATAGCATAAATGGAGTCAGATATACCGATTTATCGATATATACTCCTCTACAAAGTCTTATTAAATTTCTTTAAAAATATATATGTCCTTTGTGTTGTAGTGATCGTTATTAGCTATTTCTTTCTGTACAAATCGTAGTATATAGAACATCGTAACTACTTCAGTGCCAATGAATTTTATGACCTGGACAAGATAGGCCGGAAGAAGAGGAACGGAGGATGATAAAAGTTTATTTTTGTGTGATAATGTTTATTGTTTCATGTTGTCTTCTTTCACTGTATTAATATTAAAACATTGTACAATAGATTATACTGATATACAGAATGCAGATAAATATTATAGAATGGATAGACAGATCAATGGCTGGAAATAGGTAAACTTGTTGCTAAGCATGATGATGGATAGGTGGATAGATGTGTAGCGGACTCATACGTATTTTTGCACTCACGCATACGGT
>VCCN01002351.1:734813-746670 GCA_006491835.1 Architeuthis dux | reverse complement strand
AATCACAATCCAGAAATTGTTTTTCTCATAAACTTCCTCCAGGTAACTGCTATCATATGTAACTATTACTATTATATTGTGTTTTTTTTTTGTTTCTCATGGGTGAATAAGCAGGCGGAACATTACCCATTTTTTCTAATCCCCCCCCCCCAATTATTTTTCAACATAATCTCCTTCCATATCCAATGTACTTAATTCAGTGGTGAATATTAATCACATAGATTGAACATTATACAGTAACAATTTCCAATCAAAATTCAGCTAATAACTGTTTCAGGTTACAGATTTATTGATCCACTCCAAGATCAATAAAATATATGTATCCCCCGTCTTTTTGAAAAAATTTGATGGCTAAAAATAGTTGATAGTGGCTAAAATTAGCTAGATTATTTTCAATGAAAATAAATAGCTAAAAGTGGCTAGGATTTTTAATTTTTTTCTATTTCATAAAAAAATGTAATCGGTCATCAGGGCTAAAAAAGGACACACTGTCAGAATTTGGACAAATCTGGCAACCCTATCTGTACCTCTCACCACCCCCAAGCCTAACATATCATCATTTCCATTTTTTTCGGTCTGGGAACGCTAAAATAATTTTCCCATATAAATTAATGGTGATTGCTTCTTTGCTTTAAGCTATTTTGGCTTCTTATGAAAGGTCATATGAGTGATCTACTTTCGGCTGGCGGGTGAAACCTATAAATGGTTTTGACGGGGGAATGTGTAAAGAAAAGCATGCTCGAGTCACTCCATTCACACAAGATAGACTATGTAAGTAATTTCCAAACAAGTGCTCTCTGGTGGGTAATTGACTGAATTAGCAATCATGTCATTAAACATTTAGAGAAAGCACCCAGAGAGCGCATACCTCTGCCAATGATGTACACTAAATTGAAAACAAATACCTGGATCCGCCCCAAAATGGCTTAGTAGGGTGTAAAACTACACGGGTACCAAATTTCAGCTAGATATCTTTTTAAATAGCATGGTTGGCAAATCACAAAATATAAATTTAAGCAAATTTCAATGTCATAACTTTTGATCCGGTGAAAAGCTGAAATTTTGAGGGTTAAATTTTCTCCTGAAATTTCATCAAAATCTCAGATGGTGCCCATGGAGACTTAAGAGGGTATATATATATATACAGTATCACCCATAAATAAGTACACCCTTATCACTATTTTATAGAAATTTAATTTTCTTCTAAACCAAACCTAGCAGGATTTTATTATTTCTAGTGGAACATTACACAATCAAAACAGGTATTATCAGGTATTATTTATATACTTGAAATAGCCTTTTTTTTCTTTTTTTTTTTTTACAGCAGTTAATTGTGTCATTAAACCAGCTTCAATGTATTTGAGCTGGTTTTAAACAAATAAGAAAAATGGTAGTTAAATTTGGTATGTCTGATATCAGAATAAAGATTATTTATTCTCGGATGTGACCGTCTTTTCACTTAGTCTGTTCCATGCGTTTGCCACTCTTGCCAAGAGGAAATTTTTCCTAACACCAGTGGAGCTCTGAATTTGTAGTTTATGACTGTCCGCTGTTTTTACTGCACATAGATGAAGTCAGTATTTTCTTATCATGGCATTTTGAGCAATGAACGTCAGTATCCACTCCATGTATGTTGTTCCAGATTCTATAGACCTCTAGAAGGTCAGCATGTTTTCTTCTGTATTCAAGGGTCTCTAGATTAAGTTGTTTTAATCTTTCAATGTATTGTAAGATATCTCCCAATCTCGGAATGATCTTTGTGGCTCTCCTCTGAACTCTTTCTATGGCATTTGTGTTGTACTTCAGATTAGGAGACCATATGCAGGAGATATGACCAAACTCTACAGCACACCCCTACAAAAATATTTTTGGCAACAGTTTCAATGCTGGAGAGTTTGGTCCTGAATAATACCTGATAATATCCATTTTGATTGTGTTCCACTAGAAATAATAAAATAATAAAATCCTGTTATGTTTGGTTTAGAAGACAATTAACTTTCTATTAAAAAGTGGTAGGGGTGTACTCATTTATGGGCGATACTGTATACCTCCCCAACTTTGTTGGCAGAGGTAATCCACAGTTATTGTCAAAACAAATCAATAATAAATGATTAAATAATAATGATTATTAACAATTTCTTTTCCCTTTTTTTGCTGCTATTTACCTTCATATTTTTGTTGTTTTTTATCCGAACTGGATTCCCTTCGATCGTGAGTAAATAAACAGTACGGATTGAAATAAAGAATAAGCCCCCGGTGAAACTCTAACTCGCTTCCCTCTATGCTAGACGGAGACTAGGTATCTGTCTTACCACTCTTGCCATCTGAGCATCAGTCCGAATCAGACCTTAAATCTGAGAATAGTTGTAATAAAAAAATAAAAAAATATTAAGATGAGCTAAATTTTTGAGAGGGGGGGTATGCAATGTGAGTTCATACTAAATTGGTCACTAGTTTGTGCCCGCTTGAAAATTCAGACCTACAAAAGGCGAGAAAAGTAACTTATTCTTTGATCACCACCTTTTCCAACCTTTTAATTGAGCACCCCCAACACAGCATATATGGATGGTGGTGATTCATAATTTCCCTTGGAATGTTAATAATTTTTGTTTTTTCATCAAGAGATTACTTACTGCTACCCACAACACTGGTTTATTGCTGGGTTTAGATTATTCATGTGTTCTGACAATATTTATATGTATCTATGTATCTATCTTTGTATCTGGACTTTGCCCAGCCCTAACCGTTCGTGGTAGAAACACACATTCCTCTCAATGAGTAAGGAAAATGTTTTTTTGTTTTCCCTTGGAATGCTAGTAATTTTTTGTTTTTTTTAATCAAGAGATTAAGAAGCTTATAAATTATAAATCTTGTTGATATTTTCCTCTCTGTAGTCTCCGTTTGATTGTTTATTCGTACAACGGGCAAATTTGAAACAACTCGGCAGGAAATTGATTCTCGTCTTTCCTTCCCCAATGAATAGTCACGTGTCTAACCGCGTGCTTCTTAGGAAGAGAAAAAACATTGCTTTTTTTTTTTTTTTTTTTTTTAAAAATCGAATCTCATATTGCAAATGTAACTTGAGATAAAATTTTGTCTTATACTTAGTTGATCCGCGGATATATTTGAAATTCTACGGGAGGATTTTTTTTTATAGTAATGAAACTACTGAACTCATTTCAGTGGAAGAGTCCATTGTTTCAAATGGTGGGTAGGAAATCTTTTTATCAGCAGAATTGTAACCTTTAAGTGTAAGAGTCCATTGTTACGGACAGAGAAATGGAAAAGTCATGCTGTTACATTATATATGTAGATAAATCTTTCTTGTTTTTACCTAGTGATAAGAGTCCAGTCCTGTCCGGCACATCATCACATTTCTTATTCTTATGTAATGATTTTGTTGTTGTTAATCACTGCTACCCGCAACACTGGTTTATTGCTGGGTTTAGATTATTCATGTGTTTTGACATTTATATCTATCTATGTATCCGGACTTCGCTCAGTCCTAACAGTTCATAGTAGAAACTTGAAATGTTGCAAACACACTCCTCTCAATGAGTAGGGAAAATGTTGTTTTTTTTTTTGTTTGTTTCTTGAAATCCCCCCCCCCCCCAACTTATGCGCACTTTTGAGAAGGTGACATGTGTCGATAAATATCCGAAACTTATAAACAATAAACATGTTAATTTTATTACAATAATCTTTGTCATTCTTAAGAAGAATGATTGGAGGAGATTCTGATATGAAAATTATTTGTGTCCATGTATAGACCCAAAGAGTGGGTGTTAGGTTCGTATACTCAATTATACACAAATCGTTAAAAAATCAAAGGGAGATAATCGATAATGCTGACTTCTACAACTGCTACTGCAAATCTATTCCGGACTTTTAACTAAGTTTTAGCTCAGACCTCCAAAAATGATATCTGTTTTTCAAAATTCTAATTGGGCTATGACTTCCCCATATTTGACATTTTGGTGAACCCATCTTTTTAACTCTGATCCTAATTAAGATAGAACCCTGGGGTTTGTACCATTGGATAGAGAATACTCAGCACTACAATAGTACTTCAATGCAGTTTTGTCAATGATGTCCCTAAAAGAGTTATAGTAATTTAAAAACTGGGGGGAGACCCAGCGGCCAATCACAATCCAGAAATTGTTTTTCTCATAAACTTCCTCCAGATAACCGCTATCATATGTAACTATTACTATTATATTGTGTTTTTGACAAATTATGTAACCACATCAGCTCAGATTTTAATGAAAATTGGCATGTCTAGTAAGTTTTTGTGCAAAACTCCAAAAGTGATATTTTCTTAAGAATGATTGGAGGAAATTATTTGTGTCCACGATATATAGACCCAGAGAGTGAGCGATAGGTTTGTAATGTATCTGCTATCTGTGCCACCTTGGTGGACCATGGCACACAAACCCTTGGTTTAAAGGGTGGGGTTGGTCGTGCGCACTTCACAGTAAAAATCCATTGCGCAGACTTAAGGGCTATTCATGTTCAGTCCCTGCCGACCTAGGACCTGAAAAGACGTGGAAAACCCTTTCCCAATCTCAGTTCATGGAGCCAAGTCATTCATTCATCTATCTACGTATCCAGACTTCTTTCTAAATAGGTTTTTAGGGGGGGGGGGTTCAATATGGTATGTAAATTTATGCTAAATTGGTCACTAGTTTGTGCCCGCTTGTTTGAAAATTCTGACCTTTTTTAGTGATCACAGACCAACAAAAGGTGAAAGAAGTAATTTATTCATTGATCATCCCTTTTCCCAACTTTTTAATTGATCACCCCCAACACAGCATATATGGGTGGTGGTGATTCATAATTTGCCTTGGAATGTTCTCTTTTGGTCTGGAGTCAGAGTTCTCCATCTCCTAGATTGATTGCCAATCAAGGCTGAAGAGCCCAGTCTACCATGTTATTTTACCCATAGCTGGGAGGGGGAGAAGAGATGGATTCATGCCTTTCCCAAGAGCATTAGCGCCAAGTGTCACAACAGACTGACAAAAGGCGAGAGAAGTAACTTTTTAATTGATCACCCCCCACCCCACACACATACACAGTATATATATATGGTTGGTGGTGATTCATAATTTCCCTTGGAATGCTAGTTTCTGTTATTGTCAACAAAAAACACTGATTGCTGTTTCAACATAACAATCACAGTTACTTGAAACCATCTATTTTGGATGAAGTATTTTTGTTTCCTCACTCCTGGCAAGTGGTGTTATGATACGAGAGTGTCGTGTCGCAAATGTATAATTTACTGGAATGAAGGTATATAATTAGCAGATAGTAATTCTAGTCATTTTCAATATAATTTTCTGCTCAGAAACGGTTGTTTATTTGTGTGGGTGGGGGTGGGGGGTATGAATGTGTATAAGAATTCACCTACCCAATGCTCATGCTGGAGCAAAAGACTGCACTGAATTACTGACGTTGAGCTTTTTTTTGCTTCTTCTTAAAAAGAAACCTTGAGAAAGTATTTAAAAAATGATACCATGCACTTACATAAAGAGCCAGGGTCCCAATAAGAACTAGCATTCCAAATATATCACTGGCACCCATATATGCTATGTTGGGGGTGATCAATTAAAAAGTTGGGCTGTGATCACTAAAAAATGTCTGAATTTTCCAAAAACAAGTGGGCACAAACTAGTGACCGATTTAGTATAAGCTTACATTGAAAATTGAACTCCCCACTAAAACCCTATTTTGGGGAGGGAATTTTCAAAAAAACAAAAGCATTGAGGAGTGTGTATACAAAATTTCTACTTTGATGATTAGGGCTGGGTGAAGTCCAGATATATAGATAGATAAAAATTAAACCCCCCCTCTAAAAACCTATTTAGGAGGGAATTTTCACAAAACAACAAAAGCATTTTCCCTACTCATCGAAGGGAGTGTGTGTATAAAATTTCAAGTTTCTACTATGAATGGTTAGGGCTGGGCGAAGTCCAGATGGATAGATAAAATTGAACCCCCCCCCACCTCTAAAAACCTATTTATGCATGTGTCCAGACATTTATGTATCTATGTATCCAAACTTTGCCTAGCCCTAACCATTCATAGTAGAAACTTTAGATTTTGCACACACACTCCTCTCAATGAATAGGGAAAAATGTGTTTTTTTTGTCTTTAGAAAATCACCCCCCCCCCCCAAATAGGTTTTGAGTGGGGGTTCAATTTACAATGTAAGTTTATGCCAAATTGATCGCTTAGTTTGTGTCCAGCAGCATTCTCACTTGTTTTTTGAAAATTTTGATTTTTTTAGTGATCACGGCCCACCACCACTGTTTAATTTACATAGTAAAAAGAAGCATATATAGATGGCAGTGATTCATAATTTCCCTTGGAATGCTAGTTTCCCATATTTCGGGAAAGTCACTGATTCCTATTCTTAGACTAAAACAAAACTGTATGAGATTTCATTAATTAATCAACACTACCAAAGGTTTAGGTTATTCATGTGTTCACATATGTATATATCTATCTATGTATCCGGACTTTGCCCACCCCTAACCGTTCATAGTAGAAACTTGAAATTTTGTACACCCACTCCCTTTTAGTGATCACAGCCCAGCTTTTTAATTGATCATCCCCAACACAGCATATATGGATGGTGGTGATTCAAAATTTCCCTCGAAATTTAATTGCTGTAAGATACTATGCTTTAGTTCCTGTCGACAGCAATTGACTCCTCACCTTCTTTATCCACTTTGTGAGTGGTGAAACATCAAAAGGGGAAAGGAGTAATAAAACTCCAGAACATGTTAAAACAAATAAATCAACAAGTTTTATTGGTGTGAGAAAACACCAAAGAAATGAATACCATATATACCGGTGTGCTAGTCGACTTTTTAAGTATCAAGTATTTTCCCTAATGTATCATATAAGTATATCACTGCATATTTAATGATTTTACTATTAAATGAAACTAGCTAAAATTCTACAGGTATTGACAACTAAGATATGCATATTTATTTCTGCAATTAAAATACATAATTATGTTAAAGTAACATATTACATATGGAATGTATCTCTATTAACTATAATAGCATGCAAAGGCACATGAAACTAATATATCTGTTGGTACTATTATAATTGATTACTTTTGCTTTTTTCTATATTCCTGTGGTCTACGAATATGAAAATTTAATTTTTAGGCTTCAGACACTAGTGAGGGAGTAATGAATGATAGTTATAGTGAAGGTTGAGTTTCTTTTGCTCCCATTCAAGCATAAGCACCCTCTTCCATTCTTGTCAATTGCATTGAAAGGGTGGCTGGGGAGAGAAAGGATGAAAGAAATGAGGAGAATTTTTTTTTTACTGTAGGGTTCTATACTTTAGTTCCAGTGGACAGAAATTGACTCCTGGCGTTCTTTAGCCAAACATCAAATGGGGAAAGGAGTAATTAAAGCCAAGAACATGATTGATTTGTTTAGTGGCATATCAACCTTTGATGGGTCATTTAATGCCAAAATTAGTTTAACATTTTTTTAAAATAGTCTTGTGACTTTGGTGAAAGGTTATTTTTTTAACTAGAGTCTTGATACTTTAGTTAAAAAAAAAAGATAACCTCTCACCAGTCTTGAGACTTTGGGGTGGGGGGGGGGGTCTTCCTCTATGCAGGGTATACAGTCGGCGTATTCTAGGCCACAGCTGACAGGGCGGGTCAAGAACATGTTAAAACAAACAAATCAACAAGTTGGAACACATACAACAGTGGTGTCCAAAGATTTAAGACAAAAGTTATTACACAGATTATTACAAAATAATCCCTTATTTAAAAATTGTTTTCAATCACGCAAAATGAGATTAGAAAACAACAAAAAGAGAAAGATAAAAATGTATATCAAGAAAGAAAAATTTATATAGCTCATCGCAAATACATTTCATGAAACTAATATATCTGTTGGTACTAATATAATTAATTACTTTTGCTATCTGTCTATATTCTTGTGGTCTACTACAACTACTTAGTCTTTAAGCTTGTGAGGGAGGAGTAAGGAATGAATGACAGTTATTGTGAATCTCTTTTGCTCCCATTCAAGTTTAAGCACCCTATTCCATTTTTACCCTTGTTCATTACAATGCAAGGGTGGATGGGAAGGGAGAAGAGAAAGGATGAAAGATATGAGAAGAATTTAAATTTAATTGTTGTAAGATACTATGCTTTAGTTCCTGTCGACAGCAATCGACTCCTCACCTTCTTTACTCACTTGAGCGGTGAAACAGCAAAAGGGGAAAGGAGTGATGAAACTCTAGAACATGTTAAAACAAATAGATCAACAAGTTTTATTGGTGTGAGAAGACCTCAAAGAAGAAATGAATAATAATCAGAAAGTGTAATGGTCGTATATACAAACAAGAATAATAATAACGTAGATGGGTTGTTTTCTAATATGGTGGTGTTTTGCTGTTTTAATACACCTTCCCAGTTTCCTATACTCGTATCTTTTTTTTTTTTTTTTTAAATCGAGATATGAAATAAGTTTAAAAAGTTATTCTCTTTGGTACTCTGTTTATCTGAGTTATATAAATGGTCAGAAAAGTACATTGTTACATCAATGAGTCATAACCAAGCCTTTCTTGACCTTTGTAAACTGAAGGAAATAACTTTCTTATCTCAAGGAGCTCCTGCATAAAAATATAAGTACAGTTAAGGACGCATCAGTGGGTTCAAAATTCATATATTATAATCACAGGAAGTTAGGTATCTATATATTTTCTATAGTTTTGAGAAGGGTCATTAACATTCAATTGGTTCTTCGGATGATTGAATACTTCTTGTTGTTTGTGTTGTTAACACAACTGTAAAGATATTTTCTATAGTTTTGAGAAGGGTCATTAACATTCAAATAGTTCTTTGGACGATTGAACTTCTTCTAGTTGTTTGTGTTGTTAACACATTTCTGCCGATCCATTCCTCTCTGGGAGAAAGTCCAGATTATTGACAGAGAATGCTGTTAAATCAGAAAAATCAAAGAGGCAGCTGATATCAACATGTTGACTGAATGCATTAGTCAGACGGAGTTCAACCTGATGTGGCTGCTGCTGGTGCTGAACAGGCCCAAACCCGACAAGACAAGGACAAAGAAACACCTGAATCCTACGTTGTAAGGGTTACCTCCTTTGAAATTAAAAACTTCTGTTTACCCCCATCACATTCATATATTACACCTGAAGAAGGCCAAAGAATGGATTGGCCGAAACGTTGTGTTAACGACAAGGTGTTCAATCGTCCAAAGAACTATTTGAAGGTTTCTACATATTAGTTCATTTTGGTGAACATTCTAAGATACTCCAGTCCTCTCTCATCAAAAGAACATTTGATATAAAATAGAAGTCAGTTTCCTTTCATAAAATTAATGGTTTTCATAACCATTATACACTTAAGCTGATATCTTAGTAAAAGAATTGGATGATAATTATAAAATGAAAGAGCCAAACTTAAACTAAGGTCGCTATCCAACTAAGCAAGATATCAATCAGGCTGTCTATCGATAAATGCAACATATGGAATGTAACTTAAAGATTAAAGCAAATATCAAATGTCATTCAGGTAAATAAAGACACTGGTCTTTTTTGGTTGGTAAAAATTCTGGTGCTTCCAGCAGGGCTGTGGAGTCTGAGTCGGAGGTATTTTGGGTTACTGGAGTCGGAGTCAGAAAGATATTACTGACTGGAATTGAGTCGGTAAAAATATACCGATTCTGACTCCAACTTCGAGTAAATGTAAATTGTAATATTACTACTTGAAAACCCGCCCAACAAGTGGGTTTTCAAGCTACTGTGGAAGGCCTGCCTGAATGTAAATAAACCCTCTGCAAAATCTTAAAAAATTAACTTTTCAAAACTGACAAATTTCCTGAGAAAACAGAAGCCTTTATGGATTGAATGCACAGAAAATTACTTGCAATTTTTTTTTTCTATTTTTGAAAATGTGGTTATACGGATGTTAATGGTACTTAAACACAGTGTTAAAGGTTTAAGAAAGTATATTTTTTATTAAAAAGTATAATTAAATAACATAGCTGGAAATGAAAAATCTAGTCATTTTATAGTCAGAGGTACCATAAATTGAGGAGTCGGAGTCAGATGTTTTGTGTCTGACTCCACAGCCCTGGCTTCCAGAGTCAAATGTCATCAAGTCAGCTATCGCTACTTGTTGAATAAAAAACTTAAAACTAGCATTCCAAAGGAAATTATGAATCATCATCAATCATATATGCTGTGTTGGGGGTGATCAATTAAAAAAATAAATTTGAAAATTTCCCTCTGAAATTTATTCAATATGCAATGTAAGTTTATGCTAAATTGGTCACTAGTGTGTGCCCACTTGTTTTTTTTGAAAATCCAGACCTTTTTTAGTGATGACAGCCCAACAAATGAGAGAGAAGTAACTTATTCATTGATCACTCCTTTTTCCAACTTTTTAATTGATCACCCCCAACACAGCATATATGGGTGGCAGTGATTCGTAATTTCCCTTGGAATGCTAGTTTTTGTTGGTCCTTGCGCTGAATTGTCAGCGAACCAAAACTCTTTAATCTTAAGCACTCTGTAGACAACTTTGTTCGCTGAACTGCAGGTGACTCTAATCACCAATCAATAGTGCGTTTGCATTTCACATATAATAATTAAGACATCAAGTCCGAAAAGTTGCTTCAAAGAAATTAATTCGCTCGATGCTTCTTCACTATTGCCGAATGAGTTTGAAAACAAACAAGTTATATTATTTATATATTACAAAACTCTCGTAGCAACTTAAAAAGAAAACACTGTCCAAAGAAGTACCAAATACAATTAAAACGAGTTGCTGATTGATAGTGAAGTGAATAAAATCACATGAGTCGTAACTTTTATTGTTTTATTATGCTCAATTTTGCAGTTGTGATGGCCTTTGAATAATGGCCCTGGGCTATTATTTGGTCCATTTTTTTCCACCTAAATTTGGCTGTTTTTCTGTTTAACGGTTCTGGGTGGTCTTACAGTAGATCCTGGTACCATATTTACTAGAGAATACAATGTGATTTCCATTTTTTTTTTTTTTTTTTTTTTTTTTTTTTGTAGCTAAAAATCAGTATGTATGAGTGGCTGTGCATGATAAGTGCCCAATGAACCATTTTAAAAAAAATTTTGTTATTTTTAGAGCTAAGCTTCTTTTATATTTTGAAGCTTGAACACTCTGCATTATGATTCATAGTGTACAAGCTTTAAAAAAAACTGAGCAAAGTAGCTCTAAAAATACCGAAAGTATCAAATTTAAAAAAATGGATCATTGGGCACTTATCATGCGCAGCCACTCATATATGTTATCATTTTTTTACACTCGAGTATAATGCTATTATTTTGCCTCCCAATTTTGACCCTGATTTTTTTTTATATTAAATTTCTGGCACTATACACGAGTAAATATGGTGAGTGCACAAAATCTTGGCCCCCTTGAATAAGAATGCAGAGTGCTAAATGTTAGACTTAGAAATATATGTAAATAGAAATTTTGGTACGATGCCCGCATTTTTGGTGATTCAGTGACCTTCCTCTTCAGTAAACAATACTTACATAATTACTTATGTAAGAAAGATTGTATTATGTTATGTAAAAATCCAAAGTTCATTTTATGGCTGGTTTACTGTCCTTCAGATATTTATAACCGGCAAGAAACCTGTTTTATGACTGAGGTTACCTGCGAATACTTGGCCTGAAATATTTACACTATATTGCAAATCTACTTAGCTATCCCCTGCCATTTGCGGGTTTTCTGTTCGAGGTTTCAATAATTTTCAGTTCAGTCTTATGAATAATTTAATGGGAATATTTTGGGGAGTTTTGCGATGTA
>VCCN01002351.1:724409-734708 GCA_006491835.1 Architeuthis dux | reverse complement strand
GAGGAGGCGTGATTAGAAATGCTGTGACGCTAAAATAGCGCTAAATTTTTAGAAATAGACGAAAAACGCCCCAAAATGATACTATTTTTTTTGGTGTGTTTTGACCATCTTTTTGGTATGTTTTTGATCATTTTGCTCTGCCAAAACAAAAAAATGGTCAAAAACACACCAAAAAAATGGCCAAAAACAATGTTTGCTTAAACATTTTGGCCATTTTTTTTATGTGTTTTTGACCTTTTTTTTGGTGTGTTTTTGATCATTTTGCTCTGACAAAAAAAAAAATGGCGTATGAAGAAAGAACGTGAAGCAGTTTCAAGTGCTGGAGATGTATCGTAAAAATGGTTTATGTTGTCAAAATTAGCACAAAAATTATTTACATCACATTCACCGTGGTGGGGGCAAGTGATTTTCAGGAGACGCCAGGCCCCCTCTTGGCAACGAGCTTGTGTACTGTATGAACAAAACGTAAAAAGTTTAGGAAATCATGAATGCATATATATTTATAATATAGCAACTAACACAGACAAAAAGTGACATGTCTCGATAAAAACGTCTGGAACTCGTAATCTATTAATTTTATTGTAATAATCTCTGTTATTAAGATTGTAGAAAATTATCAACTAAAAATTATTTATATAGCCAATATAAACCCTGGAGATAATTGTGGTTGAAAAATTGTTTACACTCACCAACCAGTTAACAATCACTGTACTGCAGTTTTATGTGTGGATAATGAAGAGTGATTTTCTTGCTTCTCTGTCTGTAACAATGGACTCTTTCACTTGAAGGTAACAATTTTGCTGATAAAAATATCTCCTACACACCATTTGAAACAATGGACGCTTCCACTGAAACAAGTTATTTTTAGTTTATTTAAAGAAAAAAAATTATCCAATAGAATTCAAATACAGGTAGTGCCGTTTTGCACTATTTCGAAAAAAAACACCCCTTCCACAAAAACCTCCGATGAATCAGTCAGACATACCATCATAACCATTTTTTGGGTCTGGGGATGCACAAAAATGTTTTTCCCATATAATGGTAATTGCTTCTTCACTTCACACCATTTCAGCTTACGAAAGGCTTTTATAGGAATAGGGGCGGATCCAGATCTTCCAGGGTCTTCATTATTTATACTGTTTTCTGAGCGTCTTTTGAGTTTTAAATCTTTTCGTCTCAACACATAACCATCAAGACCCTCAGAATTTTTCGGAAACTTTTTATTTATACTGTTTTGTGGGCATTTTCCGAGTTTTAAATCTTTTCGTGTCAACACATGATAACCTTCAATAACCAGGATTTTTACAAAACCTTTTATTTATCTTAATTTCAGTAGCTGATATGTCCTGAAACACAATTTTAGCCAATCTTGGATACATAATTTTCTGGGGGAACACCTGAAAATATTTTGGAAGTGTGTCAATTCAATAGGCTGGATCCGCCCTTGCGGTATGCTCTACTTTCAAATTGTAGGGGCAAGATCTGTATATCTGTGAATTTGTTTCATGGGGATTAAACTAGTTAACTCAAAGGTTCATTGTGAAGATCTATATGTACCGCTTGTAATGAACCATTAAAATTTATTGCCATGGTAAACAACCGACGAACCTTCGAATCTAACTGTACTTTAAGTTTTAATTAATATATAATATATGTTGGTCTTGTAAAAATATTTCTCTCGCCGTCGTATGTAAGATCACATGGCCGGGTGACAAAGGAATTTTCGGCGGGACATTTCACTTCCATTAGAGAAGGGAGAGAGACAGACCATGTAAGTGATACTTAGAATTTATTTTTGTTTATGTATTATATTTTTTTCTCGTTGTTAGGTTTTGAGAAGCTTTTTAGACTATATATATATATATATATTCTGCTTGCTTGTATATTTTAGCCCATGTCACTTTGTGACTCATTAGCTAGAAAATGTATTTGTGATGAGCTATATGAAGTTTTCTTTCTTGATACACACTTTCATCTTTCTCCTTTTGTTGTTTTCTAATCTCTTTTTGCGTGATTGAAAACAATTTTTAAATAAGGGATTATTTTCACCTATGTCCGTGTAATAGCTTTTGTCTTTGGACACCACTGTTGTATGTGTTCCAACTTGTTGATTTGTTTGTTTTAACATGTTCTTGACCCGCCCTGTCAGCTGTGGCCTAGAATACGATAACTGCATACCCTGCATAGGGGAAGACCCCCCACCCAAGTCTCAAGACTCTGGTGAATGGTTATTTTTTTTTTTAACTAAAGTATCAAGACTCTAGTTAAGAAAAAATAAATCTTTCACCAAAGTCACAAGACTCTATTTTAAAAAAATGTTAAACTGATTTTGGCATTAAATGACCCATCAAAGGTTGATATGCCACTAAACAAATCAATCATGTTCTTGGCTTTAATTACTCCTTTCCCCATTTGATGTTTGGCTAAAGAACACCAGGAGTCAATTGCTGTCCACTGGAACTAAAGTATAGAATCCTACAGTAAAAAAAAATTCTCCTCATTTCTTTCATGGAAGAGGGTGCTTATGCTTGAATGGGAGCAAAAGAAACTCAACCTTCATTATAACTATCATTCATTCATTACTCCCTCACTAGTGTCTGAAGCCTAAAAATTAAGTTTTCATATTCGTAGACCACAGGAATATAGAAAAAAGCAAAAGTAATCAATTATAATAGTACCAACAGATATATTAGTTTCATGTGCCTTTGCATGCTATTATAGTTAATAGAGATACATTCCATATGTAATATGTTACTTTAACATAATTATGTATTTTAATTGCAGAAATAAATATGCATATCTTAGTTGTCAATACCTGTAGAATTTTAGCTAGTTTCATTTAATAGTAAAATCATTAAATATGCAGTGATATACTTATATGATACATTAGGGAAAATACTTGATACTTAAAAAGTCGACTAGCACACCGGTATATATGGTATTCATTTCTTTGGTGTTTTCTCACACCAATAAAACTTGTTGATTTATTTGTTTTAACATGTTCTGGAGTTTTATTACTCCTTTCCCTTTTTGATGTTTCACCACTCACAAAGTGGGTAAAAAAGGTGAGGAGTCAATTGCTGTCGCAGGGAACTAAAGCATAGTATCTTACAGAAATTAAATTTCAATTCTCCTGATGTCTTTCATCCTTTCTCCTCTACCTCGCCACCCTTTCAATGTAATGAACAAGTAAAAAGTAAATTTACCTATTAAAATTATGAAAAAATCTTGAAAACATGATCTAGACTGCCCATTTAGCAATCACTTTGACATACGGATGCAAAACGTGGAAATTAACAAAACAAGCTGAAAACCAACTTAGAATAGCACAGAGATCCATGGAAAGAGCAATTCTAGGGATAACTCTAAGAGATCTACATGGATCAGAGAGAAGACCAGAGTGAAAGATATTATAGAAATAATTAAGCAGCAAAAATGGAGATGGGCTGTTCACCTAGCAAGAAGAGACGACAATAGATGGGAGAAAAGACTAACAGATTAGTGCCCACAGGACAGTAAATGCAGTAGGAAAAGACCAGATTCAAGATGAAGGGACGAGATAGAAAAGTTTGCCAGTAAGACATGGCAGAGGTTAGCACAAGATAGGTGGTCATGGATGGAGATGGGAAAATCCTTTGTCCAGCAGTGGACTTATAATGGCTGATGATGATGAACACTGATGTCGGGTTGATACGAGTTTCCAATTAATTATTAATAATTGTCTTTATAATTATCATATATCTGAACATTCCTACAAGGGGGCGACAGACCCTGTAGCTAGCTCAGGCATCTGTCAGGAGAAGGACACTCCTGCCAAACCTACGACCTATGGGCCCTGCTCCTATCCACGCCACTCCGGTGGCCCATAAGATGCAAACCCTCGGTTTAAAGGGTGGGGTCGACCCTGGGCAAGTCGCACTTCATCTTAAAACTACACTGCTCAGGCTGGAGGTTTACTCTGCACGTTGGTCCCACTGTCTATGCTGTGGAGGGCTATCCCCAAAATCTTTGCTCGCCAATATATATATATAGCCTAGAAAGCTTTATAGCTTCAAACCCTGGGGGGAAACATAAAATAAAACAGGAGGGAAAAATAAAATAAAATATATATATATAAGGGTGGGGGGGGGGCATTTTAAAAAAAAATAGTTTTTTTCTTTTAATATAGTAGTTTCAGACCCATATAAGTTTCCATTTACACAAGTCTTCCAGTCTCAAAACTTCAGGTTGTTACTCCGATAAATGATTTTTAAAAAAAACAAATATCTTTCCTACAGAAATGTTTCAATGTTCTGTTTGGTATATACACACACACACACACACACACACACACTTCACCATTAATAATGTAACTATATAAGAAATTAACTAAACAATAGTAATTGTTCATTTGAAGATCGTATTCTCGTGAAACCAACTGTACAGGTTGTAATGAACCAATAAATAATAAGCCCACTCATGAGATGGAATAACAATATATATTAAGACTCCAGAACAAATTACTAATAAAAATCGAACATTTATTTTTATTAAACTAACCAGATTCAATCAGCTATCGTAGATTTTTATTGGCTAACTTGGGGAGAAACAGCCATATCTAGCCAAAAAATGGCTAAATTGGCAACCCTGTGTTAATCCTGTCACCTGCCTGCTGATACAAACAGGTGACAGTTGTGTAGGTATGTCAAATTAGATTGGACTAGAATTGCTGACAGATATTCTAAGTTATCGAGTAACATTTTTGTTCCTTTGGCAAAGAAAATAGGTGAGGAGGAGGAGGAGTAAGTAAGTTGCTTACATGTGAGAGGAAGGAAAGTATCTAAAATAGAAAGTCATCTAAAAGCTTTGACCTAGAAAGGAAATGGTGCTTGTGCAGTGGTTAGTGTAGTGGTCTTGTAAGCCAGGGGTCCCCAACCATAGGGCCATGGACCGGTACCGGACAAGGAGGAAATGATATGATTTGGCAATATTTCTTTGTAATATAAAAACACATTTATTTCCTCGGATCTTAATATTAAATTTGTTAGCTAAATCCTTTTAGAACTGAAATTGGGTGTATTCGCCAGTTATGAGTGACTATCACCTATATTCCGTGATTAATAACCGGTCCGGTCCGCAAGAATATTGTCAATATTAAATCGGTCTGCTGTGCTAAAATGGTTGAGGACCCCTGTTGTAAACCATTGAAAATGAGAATTGAACTCACTGAGTGCTCCAAAAAATGTAACCTTGTGCCAAAGTTGTTGCTGACTCATTGCAGAGCATAGGGCCAGTAACCACACCCTGCCAGCTGACAATCCCTGGGGTGAGGCTGCTGTGGTTTCTGTAGCACGTAGGTTTTTATGGGGTGGAGTTGCTAGCCCCACTTCAACCAGGGCTCCAGACTAAAATTTTTCACCATTGTCCCGGAACCGTCCCAAAAAACAATTTTAGGCGTCCCAAGGGAAATGTAAAACATCCCAAAATCAAAATGTTGTTTCTTTACTTTATTATCATCTATAGTTGTTAGTAGCATAATAAAAACACCTTTAAAATGTTGAAGAAATAAATAATTATACTTATTTTGCTCAATTCAAATAAATTAGTTTTAAACAAAACTGAAAGGTTATCTGTAAACTGTAGAGCTGCAACAATTAACTGATTAGTTAACTATTAAATTAATGGTAAACATAGTCCTCTGTAACGTTCTGGTTGTGTTTAGTGCCTCTGCTCGCTTTGTTAGTCATTTTATTCTAGCTGTGTGAGGTTAGAATGTGTTGTTAAGAAAAGAAGACGGAATAAGATAACACGTGTGATAGGGTTCTTTGCCTGGTAAGAAGTGAACCTTCTCCGTTCCCACTTCCGGTCCGCGTTTTCTGGGACTTGAAACTGTATGGGGGTTGCTGGGAACTTGCTTCGGCATGTTTATTGATTTACATACATACATTTTTATAAACATTACATCCTCTATGACAGTAAACTGAATATCTGTGTTACGTTATGGGGTTTGATGATACCCCATATATGCAAACGACTTGTGTGTTGTCGACGATGTTGTTGATCTCTCCGGAACTGCTTTGTGTCTTTGGAATTGGTATGATGTGCTGAAAGGAATAATCACTGACTCATCAAGAGAAGAAGCGAAGCCAGGTTTATCAAAAATAATATCTCCTTTTTATTTTCGGACTTATACAGCACTGTCGGGTAATTCCATATTCAAGCCAAGAGAGAGGGTTGAGCAGCCTCTAAAACGTAAGATTAATCATGAGATTGGCTAGTTACATTGGCAATCAGCGTTTTCCTGTGTCCAGATCAGAATCTTGTTTCATATCTTAAGTGTTCTGACCTCGATACTAGAGTCCCGACCCCTTTTATAATGAATATCTCTTTGTTTTTGTTTTTGGTTTCAAAATTCCTATCTATGTAAATTATACAATCATAAATTAATTCTTTGTTTGATTTAACCTTTATTACCCATTGTGAAACGTTTGGTTAATTTTACCAATTCTACATAGACCTTTTGATTATCTCTTTTCGTGTCCGGCAATCCTAATCGCAAATTAAAACAAAAGTTTCATTATGACGTCAAACATTTTATTAGCCTTTCATAAAATAATGTGTGCACACCTACATTTTTAATCGTAAGTTATTTTTTAAAAGTATTGCTAACATCATTTCTCTTTATATTTGACTTTTATCAAAATACCTTTTTGTTATGGTTATGGCTGTCAACCAATTTACCTCTTAATGACAATCATTTTCGTCTGTGAGCAAAAATATTTTAGGCACACAGAGAGCGCCTCTCATTTTTATTACATTATTTTAACTAAATTATATATCTATCTATCTTTCTATCTATCTATATATCTATCTATTCATTTATTGGCCTGTCTATCTTAATTATCTTTCCAGCTATATATCTGCCTTTCTATCTATTTATTTATCTGTCTATCTAGCTGTTCTTCTGCATCTTCCTAGGGCACATATTGGTACATTTGGGTTGTTTAAATATCACCCCTTTTTCCAATTTTTTAATTGATCACCCCTTTTTCCGGTTGACTTACATTTCAGATCAGCATCTCTCTAGCCACATTCTCGATCAATGACGTTCAAAAAGACATTACCAAAAGACGTTGGTCATATGATGGTTTCTATTGAGTGACTAACCAGACCTGTTTGTTTTTGTATTTGTTTGTATTTTTCGCTGTTTCTGAAAGTTTTCTTTCATTTCTTTTCAGGAACATATAATTGCTCTGAATGCCTGACGCCGTTGTTTGACAGCACCAATAAATACGACCATTCATCTCCATGGCCAGCCTTTTGCAATCTCATTGACACAGATCTTGTGAACAGAGTTCAAGAGAGTCCCATGGCTATCAAAGTAAATTGTTTAATTTAGTTTCATCTTGTCTATATCAGTGGTACCAAACCGTTTCAAGTCATTCTCCACTTTTGTCAATAAGATTACTAGTATTCCCGCCTTTCTTTTATTAAGTTGCACCAAAGAATAATTTCAAATAATAACTTTAAGTATAATTACACAGCTTTATACTAAGAATTAGTTTAATTTTATAATTGTACAGCTGCTGCTGTGTATTTGTTACTCAAAGCAAGCAAAAATAATTAGAACACCTCCTTTGAAATTCCAATTGATTACAAAGAAAATAAGAATTCAGCTATCGTAACTAATATACACATCAATGTGTTCTTGTTTTGTTTTTGTTTTTTGCTACTAGTTCTTCGATTTGTGGGTCTATTAGTGAGAGAGCACTGTCGACTGGGGCCTAGAATATGCGACTGCATCCCCTGCAGAGGAATAAGACCCCCACCCCCCAAACAGGGGCCCGTCCCTAACAGCTGGGTCCTAGAATATGCAGACTGCATCCCCTGCAGAGGGGTAGTCCCTGCCCAAACAGGGGCCACCTGTTTTTTCACCAAAGTCGCAAGACTCTAGTTAAAAAAAAAGCCTTTCACCAAAGTTGCAAGAGTCTAGTTAAAAACAAATAACCTTTCACCAAAGTTGCAAGAGTCTAGTTAGAAACAAATAACCTTTCACCAAAGTCGCAAGCCTCTAGTTAAAAACAAATAACCTTTCACCAAAGTCGCAAGACTCTAGTTAAAAACAAATAACCTTTTGCCAAAGTTGCAAGACTCTAGTTAAAAACAAATAATCTTTCACCAAAGTCACAAGACTCTAGTTAAAAACAAATAACCTTTCACCAAAGTCGCAAGACTCTATTTTTAAAAGAATTTTCAGCTGATTTTGGCATTAAATGACCAATGAAGGGTTGATATACTGCTAAACCAACCTATCAATCAATCAAACCCTATTTCTAGACTGGACTTTTATTTTTACCTAATAGCCTTATTCCCCCCTTGGACTACCCAAATCCCCCCTGGTTGGGAACCACTGGTCTATATCAATAAATGCACCTTTTCAATTGCTGCTTTTATAAGTATATTGAGGACATACTTGCATTTTACTAATGGCCATAGAATGACAACTAAAACTAGAAAGCACTCAGAGAGCGCATACATCTGCCAATGCCAATGTCAGGGGAAGTAATTGTGCATGGATCCGCCCCCAAATTTAATCACTTCTTCCATAGCCCATTGCCCACCCTTCCACAAAATTCCATTGAGAACTTTTGCAGATATCGTGTGGACAGACATGAAATGTTGTCGATATTATGTGGTGTAGACAGATAACTACAACGGAGGGGAGTTACTTTTGGAGATATTGTGTGGACGGTCATGAGTGTATACATAAACATATGGAAAAAAGAACAGAAAAATATCTCTCTAACAAAAATGAATCCCTCCATCCACCCCAAGATTTAACCACCTCTTCCTTACCCCCACCCTTGCACAAAATTTCATTGAAATCCATTGGGTACTTTTGGTGATATCTTGTGGACAGAAAGACGTGACTCAATACATATACCTCTCCAACTTTGATCTGTGCATATAGCTACTGCAGGGGATGAAAAATTCATGGATCTGCCCCAAAATTTAATCCCACCTTTCATAGCCCACTGCCCATGCTTCATTGAGAACTTTTGGCAATATTGTGTACTGCGGACATATAGCTACGATAAGGGGGGAGGAGGTCAGATTCATGGATCTTCCCCAAACGTTAATCACTTCTGTAGCCTGCCCACCCTTCCATGAAATTTCATTGAAATCCATTGAGTACTTTTGAAGATATCTTGTTGACAGACAGACAGACAGACATGACCCAATACCTTTTGGAGATATCTTGTGGACAGACAGACGGAAAGACGTGACACAATACATATACCTCTCCAAATTAGTTGGCAGAGGGAATTAAAATGAAAGAAATACTAGTCAAAAATGAATAATGCTTAACATAACATAAAAATTATTACTACTTAAAGGTCAGCTCAGATAGTGTAATGGTTAGCACGTATGCCTCACATGCAGAAGGTCTGTATGAGTGAAGAGTGTGGAAAACTCTTCATTAGGACAAATTTCCCTGTGCTCTCAGCAGCTAATTGAGTACACTCTAAGCTTTGCGTGATTAGGGTGGAGGTATCCCTTCGGTGGACTTGCATCCTGCCAAAGGGGTGGTCATAAAAACTTGTAAGAATAAAGTCCTAGTCTCGATCAGACTTGAGACTTGCAAGGATCACAAAGCTAACGCATGCAACAGAAACCGAGTCTTCATCACATTGGTGTGTGTCTTAACAATACAATCAAAAGTGAAAGAAAACATAAAGGGGAATAACTCTAGCTAAACACTAGAGAGCACTAAATGTTTTTGACTCGTGCCCTTTAGGGTTTAACAATTGTGCCCGGGTGATGCGTTTTCGGGAAAATCAGGATGTTAATTGAGTGATTGTTTGTTTAGCGTGGGTCATTTAATGCCAAAATCAGTTTAAAATCCCCAAAATAGTGTCTTGCGACTTTGGTGAACGGTTATTTTTTATGAAATAGTCTTGCGACTTTGGTGGCACCTGTTTTTTTTTTACGAAGCCTCTGCAGGGGATGCAGTCGGCGTATTCTAGGCCCCAGCCGACAGGGCCGCAAGATGTTAAGAGTTAAAAGCTGTTAGGTCTTTTTTCTTCCTATGACAATAGTGACATGACATCACTAATTCTGCGTTTATCCTTTCTTTGTATCATTGCTACCCCTTCATTTCTCCCTCTGTAAACACTTGTGTGACATACCCACTCGTATAGCTCTTAATATCAACATTTCATGTGTTTATTAATCACTGTTACCCACAACGGTGGTTTAAATACTGTTGATGGGTTTAAGTTATTCATGTGTTCAGACATTTGTATCTATCTATGTATC
>VCCN01002351.1:587588-617427 GCA_006491835.1 Architeuthis dux | reverse complement strand
ACAACAACAACAACAACAACACTATACAAGTTGCTACCCAAAAGTTTGGGGAATTTGAACAGATTGATCAGTCTTGTCATCCCGTTCAGCTTACCCAGCATTTCCTGTGTCTCGCAGGACATTTCACACATCTCTTAAAATCACTCCCCCAGGAAATAAAGAACCGCATTTTTCTATAATGTTTTCTTTCTTTAAACTTTTTGGTAACATATGTACAGTTATCTCTTGCCATTTGCAGGGGGTTAGGGTCGCCAGGTGGACGCGAATATGGTAAATCCGCAAATAATTTTTGCTGAACCCCAAAACCCTTTCAGTCCCCAAAAACCATAAATCTTGTGCTATAAACCTTTTGATAAACAAACACTTTCCAATTCCCAAATTGTAAATGTACAAATAAATAAATGAACACAGTAAAAGAATATACAGTTAATTAATTAACTAAAACCATAATTTCATAAAACTACAGTACAGTGAATTGGAGAAACCAATGTTGAGGGTAGTGATGATTAATATTTACTTTTAGTCCCTGCTATAATGCTGTCTTGTATTTAGTGCCTATGTTTGCTTTGTTCCTTCTGTTTTAGCTGTGATTAGTTCGAACGCGTTTGGTTCATAACTGTATTTAGCATGTTAAGAAAAGAGATGGAACAAACGTGTTGCTCAAGGCTATTGCCTGTGAAGAAGTGAACCTTCCCCATTCCCAGTCCACGTTTCTGGGACCGGAAACGAAATAGGGGCTGCTGGGAGCTTGCTTCGGCATGTTTATTTATTATTAATCATGAACATTAATACATACATATAGAGAGATTTATACATACATATGTGATCTCTACATGTGATGTTAAGCATGATCCTCTCTTGTGCACGTTGCATGGTTCTTAGTTTAAGAGCCGATCTTTTGTTTAGGTTCCATATTTCAGCTCCATAGGTGACTATCGGGCGGATGCACTGGTTGTAGACCCTTCTTTTGAATACTAATGGGATCTTCTTGTTCTTGAAGGTTGGATTGTCAAAAGCTTGCCAACCTAGGGTGATTCTTCATTTGTCCTCTTTTGAGGATTTTATAACTTGTATCAAATGTTGTAGTGGCATTCCACTGTATATTAGTCATAAGTTCAAGCAGCATAAATTCATTATTTTTCCTTCTGTAAAGACTGAGAAATCTAGTCTATTTATGCCATAGTTTGGAAAAGTCCATTTATAGAAAAATCGATTCAGGTTTGACATATATAAGATACTTTTCTGATTTCCCTCTGATGCCTGGTCAGTTTACATTGTGTTTTTTTTCTGCTAGAGCAGTGATTTTCAACCAGTGTGCCGCGAAGCATCCGTAGGTGTGTCGCAGGAGTTTTAGGGAGTGTCAATCCTAACTCAAACAAGGGCTGTGGATCTTGTATCAATGTGTAGTAATAGCAAATATGCACAAAACTTTCAAAATCTTTTGAAAACCATGATCAACAATATACTTTTGGCAATAAAATTGATAAATGAACACATTATTATCGTTCATTTTCTTTTAAATGATCAAATCTATCCTTAAATACTGATGGTGTGCCTTGACCATTTTAGTGCCTGGATGAAAGATGAAATAGGTTGAAAATCACTGTGCTAGAGATTGGTGACAATACAGATATGAGCATATTTTGGCAAAGTTATCTTCATCTGTCATAATGTAATTGTAATGGCTTCTGCATAACAGGAATGAATGCCCTGGTTGCTAAGATGCAACTATAAGGTTGTCATTTAATAAACTAATTAATGATTACAGATCATTACTTTCCAACAAGAATGAAATAAAAAGTTTATAGTACGTACAAAGAAAGCTAAAAAGATTTACAGAGCTTTTATTTCAAATCTTTCTTTTTTTTCAAACAGATGACTTGTTTCTCAATCATGTCCCACACCCTTTTGAATAAATAACATTTAATACTGTTATGTCAGCAAGACAGCTGAAAATATAGACCAAATTCAAAGTTAAGATCTTTTTAAAAGGGTATTTATGACAAATATGGGTTATTTGATTCAGGCAAAATGGAAAAAATTGCTTACTTAAATTTTTAAGTACATTAATAATTGCTTCCAGGATACAAAATATATTTCAAGTTTAGACAGAATAAGTCATGTGACTATTCCCAAAAGTGATTCTATCAAAGCTAATTTCTTTTTTTCAGACTTCTGCTTATAAAGATCTGTTTTTGCAGGTTTTTTTTTTATATACTTAAAGAAAATATTGTCAATTCTTTTAAAAAGTATATAATATGGTGACTTATTTGTCTCAATGTATAACTTTACAAGAGCATGTTAAAATAAAGCATACTGCTTCTTGTTTATAAACTTACAGCATAATTACAGACAGTTTATAGTATTAATCACCTAAATATAATCTTTGAAATCATGAGTTGAAATAAATATGTATATACATCCATGTATCTTCTGTTTGATGTTGCTTTAGAGTATTTTCCTGGATTATTGTTTACATTTGTATCACCTACCATCTCTACTGCGTCCTTAATTATATTTGTCAGACTATTACTCTTTTCCACTATATCACTGTTGCTATTCCACAGTGCCTGAAATCTGTTCTCTATCGCTACTCTGAAGTTGCTAATGTTCTCTCCAGCAGTGGACTTATAACGGCTGATGATGATTATTATATATTTTGATACGTCTTGCATCCATAAAAAATACACTATGATAATGCCCTAAATAAAATAAACCACATATATTATGATACTGCCCTAAAAGAAAAAGAACAAACTAAATATAAGAATTATAGCTTGAGGGAGGTGGTGTTTGATCAGCACTGCTAGGGAACCATGGTAGAATGACTGAGATTTCTTTTAATGTAAGTTGTGGTCAAGTAATCTAACTTAGAAGCACTAGGGTTGACCTCTAAGCACTGTACCCCTAATATCAATGTTGTCACCATGAATTTTTCTTTCACCAATAGAAACAAATAAACTGGGGCATCCCAATTACTAGAAGATTCATCTTATTTTTTGAGTAATAAAAAAAATGTTTGAGTCCTAATACCCTCAAGATGTCTTTTAGCTGTCATGACTTGCACAAAGCAAATTGATAGCACACACAGATACATGGATGCACCTTTTCTGGAAAAGGCTGACAAACATGTGGAACAACAAAAGAAAACAGCCTTGCTTTGGGTGTATAGTCAAATATGAAATAAATTAAAATCTAATACATAAATATGTAACAGAAACTAACACATGGGACTGTATTTACAGAGTTCAGTAATGTGATGTAAAAAGATTTGTACATTTAACAGCAGATCTTAAAATTGGGAGTGCCTATTAGATATTGAAGGAAATAATTGAGAAGAGTGAATGAGAAAAGTCTGGAATTAAATAAAAACGAAAATTGTAGCACCTATTAGATATTGAAGAAGAAACCTGAGAAGAGGGAGAGAGAAAAGAACTGAGAAGAGGGAGGGAAAAAAGAACTGAGAAGAGGGAGGGGGAAAAAGAACTGAGAAGAGGGAGGGGGAAAAAGAACTGAGAAGAGGGAGGGAAAAAAGAACTGAGAAGAGGGTGGGAGAAAAGAACTGAGAAGAGGGTGGGAGAAAAGAACTGAGAAGAGGGAGGGAGAAAAGAACTGAGAAGAGGGAGGGAGAAAAGAACTGAGAAGAGGGAGTAAGAAAAGAACTGAGAAGAGGGTGGGAGAAAAGAACTGAGAAGAGGGTGGGAGAAAAGAACTGAGAAGAAAAAAAAAATGGAAATTTGGAACTATAGATGACAAAAAAAAAATGGAAGTCATTTGTTTGAAATTTCCTGCCCTCTTCTGATACCAACATATTTTAATTGGCAATGTCTCTAAATGAAGTTCCTTTAAATTCAAATAATCTTTTCCAGAGAAACAAAGAGCATTTAGTGTAAAGATACTTAATCCCCACCATTGTAACATAAACCAAGTCTGGTTAGTCACTCAATAGAAACTGTGAGCAACGTCTTTTTGCTGCATGCCATGTTGAGGGAGATCAATTAAAAAATTGGAAAAAGGGGTGATTAATGAATAAGCTACTTTACTCCCCTTTTGTCAAAAAACAAGCGTGAATGCTGCTGGACACAAACTAAGGGACCAATTTAGCATAAACTTACATTGTAAATTGAACTCCCTCTTTAGGGATAATTAAAAAAAAAGAAGTTTTTCTAAACCTAAGTAAATGCTGAAATTTTCAGCCCTATAGCTCCATTGCACCAATGAAAGTTTTGTACGCACAATACATATATAGCCAGCTAGACCAACTTAAAAACTGAAGAAACCTATGTTGACAGTTTTGGTTGACAGTTTCAAAAATTAGATGAAAAATTATCAGCAGAAAACAAAATAACAAATTTTCAACTTGCAAAAATATGTTATTTGTAACTTGATGTATTCAGGATGAAATAAAAAATGTCTGATCATATATATTATGAAACTAGTGGTTTTCGTGAAATCCCTAGTTTCTCAATCAGTGTGTCAAACTAAGCTAAACATACATTCACATGAGGGTGCAGCCGACTCATTTTATTTAATTTTTATCTTCTTAAAAAAGTATTCTAATATATTCTGTTGATGGGACTTAAAATAGAAAACAATATTTATGCAAATGGCCTTGGTGTCAAAATATGGGAGACACAAGCTAAAGAGAAGATTAGATCTGTGTAGAACATGTGCGATGCAATTTCTAGAAACAGCTAACCAAAACTGTCAACATAGGTTTCTTCAGTTTTAAGTCAGTCTGGCTGGCTATGTACAGTATCGCCATAAATAACTACACCCCTACTACTTTATAATAGAAAGTTAATAGTCTTCTAAACCAAACATAGCAGGATTTTTATTATTTCTAGTGGAAAATTACAATCAAAACAGATATTATCAGGCATTATTTATCCCCAAACTCTACAGCATTGAAACTGTTGCCAAAAATATTTTTTCGTAGTGTTGTACTCATCTTTGGACGGCAAGATATTCATATTTTTGGCAATATAATTTCAATGCTGTAGAGTTTAGTCATAAACAATACCTGATAATATCCATTTTGATTGTGTAATTTTCCACTAAAAATAATGAAATCCTGCTATACATAGCATGGTTTAGAAGAATATTAAATTTCTATAAAATAGTGGTAGGGGTGTAATTAATTATGGGTGATACTGTATGTATGTGTTGCATATACAGGCCACACCAATGAAGCTAGAGGGCTGAAAATTTAACCATTTACTCCTTATAATGTCTAGAACAAAACGGTTGTTTTGTTTTTTGATAATTCCTCCCCATAGTAGGTTTTTAGTAGAGGGTCAATTTACAATGTAAGTCTATGCGAGATTGGTCCCTTAGTTTGTGTCCAGCAGCATTCACGCTTGTTTTTGGACTTTTTAGTAATCACTGCCCAACAAAAGGCGAGACAAGTAACTTATTGATTGAACACCCATTTTTTCAATTTTTTTAATTGATCACCCCGTTTTCCAATTTTTTAATTGATCACCCCCAACTTGGCATGACTGTTTCTATTGAGTGACTAACCAGACCTGTTACTCTATTAATGGAACTCAATTGGTTTGTTTTCTTCAAGTTATTTCTGCAAACAAACTGAACTGACCAGCACGGCTGACTGACATTCAGATGAGCAGTTCTTGTAGCCACATTCTCGATCAATGAACAAGATCACCTCATTGCCTTCAGGCTAAGAAAGTCTGTTTATGGATTGGCTAACTTTATCGAGACAGACATGAATTCTCTTGATAGATCTCATCAGATCAATCAATTCATGCGAGTTCAATGTTGAGAAAAGAAGATATAGAGGAGGTGGAGGTGAGAGAAGATCTAATCATATTTATTTGACTTGGACGGACAAGTAATTGATAAAAATTGGCAATGATTTGAGCTACAAGGCATAATATCATTTAAGTGCATTGAGGTCAGGGTACGAGAGAACTATTACTTGTTTGTATAGCAGTTTTAGTTTCATTAGTGACATCAGTCTTTAAGACTAAAGCAATACTTTTATTTCAACTTTAATACTTAAAAACAAATTCTGTAAATTCTATTTGGGAATTTCACAATTTTTCAAATTCACATTTCAAATTTTCAAATTCAAGTTTTACATTTTTCAAATTCAAATTTCAAATTCAAATTTAAAGTTGTCAAATTAAAATATAAAATTTTCAAATCCAAATTTTACATTTTTCAAATCCAAATTTTACATTTTTCAAATTCAAAATTAAAATTTTAAAAATAAATTTCTTTACTTCTGAAATAACAAAGAATTTTGTTATATACTGATTTATTCAAACTGGTATCTTCATTTTGGTTGTTATAGTCACAACGTTTCGGCTATTGTACCCTCTGGCCTGTTGTATTCAGTAACATTTTTGGAATTTCAAACCCAACCCTTTATTCAATCCAAGGCAATAAACTGTTCTCATTCCACTGTCCATGCAAGGGGATATCTCATAGTAGTTAATTCTTCTTATTTAATTTGTCCTTGTGATGCCACTTCAGCTCATTCCACTGAACCAGAGTATATGGGGTTAACTACCTGACCCAGGGATTGAACTCACGACCACCAGCATATTGGAGCCTTAAACTTAAAGACTGTTCTTTCCTAATTAAATTATGTTCTTTTTTTATCAACAGCTCCATAAGGTGTTTAATACTATGATGGGCCAACTTAGGAGGTGATAACCTCCTAAGTTGGCCCATCTAGCATGTGTGCTGATTCTTTCAATTTCCTTATTTTCCAATGTTGCTTTATATTATTCTGAATTCGTTCCATGGGGGTTGATGACACCCACCCCATCACTCCACGCATGATCAGCCATACCTGACTTCATAGTCTATGGCTTTTCGATGTTCTTTTAGCCTTAATTTTAGAGGGTGGCTAGTCTCGCCTTTATATTCTTTGCTACAGCAGCATGGAATGTTATACACACAGTTCTTGGTCATGTGCTCATTTGATAGAGGCTTAGGTCTGGGCAGGTATCTAATGAAGAGTGGAACTGCTTTTGATTACTGTCCTGATGCGGTATAGACTCTGAATCCTTTCCGACATGCCTCTAATGTAAGGTAGACAAACCATGACTATTGAGATCTACCCTTGTACCTTTGCTCGTGGAAGCCAATATTGCAGGGTAATTGTTATATTGAAGGGTCTCCCTAATACTGATCATCAACTGTTGGTATGTGTCTGGGCCACAACAGTTTGGCTTGATGTTGTAGATAACAACCTTTCAACACATTGTATGGATGGTGGGAATTGAAATTCAGCAGTCTGTGTCTGTATCTTTCGATGAAAGATATTTTGAGAAATATTTTCAATCACGCTTTTGAATTGCAATACAAGATTTAAGTTGGCAAATTTAATAATGGTGGACAATGCTTCAGCTAATAAAAAAAATAAAATAAAGGCAAGGCTGGTTAGTCAGTCAATAGAAACAAGGCACGTGCCCAATGTCTTTTGGCAGCATGCTGTGTTGGGGGTGGTAAATTAAAAAATTTGAAAAAAAAAACGGGTGATCAATGAATAATTTACTTCTCTCGCTTTTTGTTGGGCAGTGATCACTAAAAGAGTCTGGATTTTCAACAAACAAGCGTGAATACTGCCAGACACAAACTAAGAGCGCAATTTAGCATAAACTTACATTGTAAATTGAACCCTCCATTAAAAACCTAAGGGGGGGAGGGTAAAAAGGCAAAAATAAAAAGCGTTTTTCCAGACAATAACGAGTAAATGCTTATATTTTCAGCCCACTAGCTCCATTGGTGCAGCCTGTACACACGATACATACATAGCCAGTTAGACAGACCAGCTTAAAAACTGAAACCTATGTTGACAGTTCGGGCTGACAGATTCTAATAATATTACTATTATCGGACATATTTTTGTTATACCGCCATTTTTATCATTGCTGTATCTGCTAGTTTTCTGTAATGACAATTTGATCTCAACGTAATCCTGATTGGCCGATTCTTATATTTGTATTCTAGTTGTCTCTGATCACACAAGGTAATAAAATAAATCTGATTACTTGAACAGTAACTAATTTCATGATCTGTCGTTCAACGGACGACTTGTATTCCATTTACTTTTTACAATATGGATTCATACACGCTTTACTTCTCTTGCCTTTTGATTGCTGTGATCACTAAAAGAGTCTGAATTTTCAAAAAACAAGTGTGAAAACTGCCGGACACAAACTAAGGGCTCAATTTTGCATAAACTTACATTGTAAATTGAACCCCCTACCTATTTTTTTTTGGGGGGGGGGGATTTTGAAAAAAATGAAATCTGTTTTTTTAGACATAATAAGGAGTAAATGTTTAAATAGCTCCATACATACATAGCCAGCATGACCAACTTAAAAACTGAAGAAACCTATCTTTCTGTTGATGTTGAGAGCTTTGGTTTAAGGTTTCTAATATGAAGGGAATATCAATAAACAGATATATAGGGTTTTAAATCTTTTTATCCTAGATCTGTAATAATATTTATGTTTAAAAATATTAATTATGACTACATCTATCCTTATAGTACACATGCAGTTAAATAACAAAAACAAATAATTAGTCATAAACAGGTTTGGTTAGTCAATCAATAGAAACCATCACATGACCAATGTTTTTGGCAGCATGTGATGTTGGGGGTGATCAATTAAAAAATTGGAAAAACGGGTGAACAATGAATAAGTTTGAATTTTCAAAAAACAAGCATGAATGCTGCCGGAAACAAACTAAGGCATAAATTTAGCATAAATTTACATTGCAAATTGAACCCCCACTAAAAACCTATTTAAAGGGTGAATTTTCAAAAACAAAAGTAACTTTTTTTTATGACATGATAAGGAGTAAATGTTTAAATTCTAAGCCCTCTAGCTCCATTGGTACGGCCTGTACGCGTGATAGATACATAGCAAGCCAGGCCAACTTGAAAACTGAAGAAACCTATGTTGACAGTTTTGGTTGATGGTTTCTAATAAGATTAACTCATTAACTACGGCAGGAGCAGACCAGTTGTTGTGTTCTAAATGTAGCGAACAGTTTGTTTTCTTTGTAAACAATGGACCCTTCCACTGAAATTTATGGACAGAGAAACAGAGGAACAAGCAGAAAAAGTTGTCCGTAACTTTAAGTGAAAGGGTCCATTGTGCGATTAAATGTTTTCAGATTATTTCAGGGTTCCTCAGATATATTGCGCCCTCAGAGCCCACACCCCTCTGCCTCAGTTGCGAGTCTGTGGGTCCCATGCGCTGCCTCTGCTTACAGTATACTTTGGATTAAAATATGGGTCTCACACACTGCAAATTCTTTACTTTTTTTTTTATTTGTGATTAAGACAATCATTTAAGAAATATCAGTTTGGTCTAAAATCACTTTGGACCCAACAATATCTCCAAAAGTTCTCAATGAATTTGAATGAAATTTTGTCGAATGGTTGGCCATGGGCGTGGATCCAGGGATTCTTTGCGATTAAGAGATATTTTTAATTAAGTTTTTGGAAGGATCCTGGAATTCTTTCCTCTCAATCATAAACAAACCCTTGGATCACCCCAAAATTTCAGCAATTCTCCCTTAGCCAATGTCCCACCATTTGACAAAATGTCACTGAAATTCATTGAGAACTTTTGGAGATATTGTGAGGACAAAAGTGATTTTAGACCAAAGTGATTTAGACAAAACTGATATTTGCTAAAGTGATGTAGACGAAAGTACCGTAACCCTAACAAATATAACATTTAAAAAATATGAAAGCATCACAAGGCATCTCGCATCATAAAACATTTCATCATCACAGTATATCCTACAGCATTGCAGAACATTAGAAAACAGGTGTGGTTAGTCACTCAATAGAAACCGTCATGTGACCAATGTCTTTTGGTTGCATGCCATGTTGGGGGTGATTAATTTTTAAAAAATTGGAAAAAGGGGTGATCAATAAATAAGTTACTTCTCTCGCCTTTCATTGGGAAGTGATCACTAAGGGATCAATTTAGTATAAAATTACATTGCAAATTAAACCCCACTAAAACCTATTTAATTTTTAAAAAAAATGTTTTTTCTAGATATAATAAGGAGTAAATGTTTAAACCTTCAGCCCTCTAGCTCCATTGGTGCAGCCTGTATGCGTGATACATACACATCTATTGCTCAAAATGCCCTGATAAAAAAAATGCTTGATCTATCTGCAGTAAAACCAGAGGACACATCCATTAACTACAAATTCAGACCTTTACTGGTATTAGAAAAGATTTCTTCACGGCATGAATAGCAAACACAGCCGAAGTGAAAAGACGGTTATATCCGGGAATATCAATATTTAAAAAAATAATCTTTATTCTGATATCGGACAAAATTTAACTACCATTTTTCTTATTAGTTTAAACCCAGCCCAAATACATTGAAGCTGGTTTAATGATGCAATGAACTGCTGTCAAAAAAAGCCTATTTCAAGTATATAGCTAGCCAGACCAACTTAAAAACTGAAGAAACCTATGTTGACAGTTTCTAATATCTAACACATTTCACAATGTCAGCGAAGCCTGTGAATCTTACAAGGCATCCTGTAATATCAAAGGACATTTATGCCTATGTGTCTTAACTGCCACAAGTAAAACGTGTGATACAAGGTCAGTTTTGTGGGAACCTCACACGCGAATGGTTGAGGCCAGAAACCCTCAAAGAATTCTCTTTAGACCTTGCAACTAATTGTCACGAGGACATCCCCCTTAAAACCTCCAAAATAAATTTGGATGTCCCTATTTACTCGACCCCCCGACCACGAGAACAGGATGTGATACATGGTCGGTTTAATGTGTGAACATGTAGTAGGAACACCTAAAAACATTCTCTTTAATCCCTACAACTATTGTCTCAAGGTCATAAGAGCATTTTTGTCTTAAGGCCTAAGGATGAATCCTGAGCACCCTTGACTTCACAGGGCGGTACCACGCCTCATGAGGCAAAACCCGATTGGCTATGGCACCACCTCTGCGTACGTCTGGTCTTAAATGGTCAGACCTCTGGAAACCAAATCCAGGTAAGTATCAAAGAACATTTATATACAATGAATTGCATGAAAAACCGCATCACATCATCACAGGGCATTTCCAGACGATTGTAACGTGTCATAAGGTATTCTATGACATCATCACAGATACAATTTTTATATTTCTTAAATACACCTGCTTAACGGCCTCCTTCGACAGGCATTAAGCTCAATATCAAGATGTATTTATATTTTAATTATTTGTCAATAAATAAATAATGGAAACTACACTATAATTAGCATTTAATATACCTGGAGTTATCTTCCTTGAGAACTCGGATAATTATAATATAGATTATCAGGGTGAGTGCAAGAACCCACATTATTATCATCAAGTTAAAAATTGGACTGGAAATTGCTTTATTCTACAAGTTAGAACAGTTTTGTGTTAACAAAGATATCACTATGATGCACCGTTTTTGTTGTGTTACGGTAACAAACATTCAGAAATCTGATCACTATAATATAGTTTCATCAATAGTCCTGCTGTTAAGAGAGAAAATTGTTCAAATTTTGAAGAAAGTGACATATTTGGTCCAGTTGTAGCAAATGGTGTCTTATGTTGATCTGGATCTTGACATTTTTTTTTAAGCTGTTTTTTTTGTACATTTCTGTCAGTCCCAACGCAATATCTCAATGAACTTCAATGAAATTTTGTGGATGGGTAGGCAATAGGCTACGAAAGAAGTGATTACATTTTGGGACCGATCCATGCTCAAAGACTTAGTCATAATTTAAATTTCAAAATGGCCGCCCTTAAAGTTCATAGAAAAACTGGCAACAACTTTTTTCTTAATCTGGATGGTTTTTAGATATGATTTAATCTGGTTGCCAAGATTCTATCTAAAATAAATGATAACTCAAAAAGTGTGCCAGAACCCGATATACTAATTTTAATATTTTCAGAAAATTTAGTCTGTAAAATATCACATTTTTTTCTGAAATAGGCAAGATCCAGAGTGGGTCCCCCTTTTTATCAAATCAGTACATCATACAGTTCTTCTAAACTTAAAATGAGACTTTCTTAAAAAAGTGAACAGTTGACCTAAAATAAGGGTCTTAGCAGCTGGACTATCATTGTTTAGTATTTAGCTAGACCAGTGTTTCTCAATCTTTTTCAGCCCCGCCGGTTCAAATATGAGAAGTAAACACAATGATTTATTCCTGCAAGTCGATTTCTTTTTCTTCAACCTTGCAAATGAATGGATTCATAACCCAGACAGGAATATTCATATCAATCTGGTCTTCAAAGTGCTTCTCAAAATCATTTTCCAGTGACTTCAGATACATACAGTATTCTTTGTTTGAAAACTACAGCAAGGGAGATAATTTTAAATGTTTATCCATAGAATAACAGTAACACTACAGGGCATTAAGCAAAATAATTCGCCACTTGCCAGTTACTTACTTGTATAGAAGAAATGGTTGGAGAAGTTAGCATTTAATAATGGTCTAATGCTAATTCCTTCACGTTTGTTTGGCAGATACTACTAAACAGCCATTTGTAAATCAGAATTATAGATATTTATGAAATCTCCATAATGCCCACACTAAAAGTTCAAAACGCCCTCTTAAGATCCTTAACCATCTTAACGCCCCCTTGAAACAAACCCATGCCCCCTAGGGGCTGCTAGCCCCCACGTTGAGAACCACTGAGCTAGACTATATACAAGTGTGTGATTAAAAAGAATTTCTTCAAGATGTAATGGTCAACATGAATTGTTAGCAACATGGATGCGACGGTTGAAACTGTCCATTAATTTCACTCCCATGAGAAACTGTCCATTAATTTCACACCCATGAGAAACTGTCCATTAATTTCACTCCCATGAGAAATCTCAAGCATTTCACGTTGCTGCAAACGAACCCTGTTTATAGTGCAGTTACAACAATTTACTAATTTAACAGAAAACTAGAGCTAATTTAGACGACAGACTAAGAGATATTATATTGGGGTGGTTGGTAACGATACTAGTATTATTAGAAATGCTAACAGGGAAGATAGGTAAAGTTGGTAGACTGTGAGTAAGAAGGAATAACAAGAAATCCAAAGAGGAACTAAAAAGGCATGAACTCGGCAGTGCTTGAGTTTTTTTCTCTCTAAGTGCTGCATACTCACTTGGCCGCTTATAATTTTCTTGTCAATCTCAACGGAGATACGATTATTGATTTCAAGAACCGTAATCTAAGAAGGATTATAGAGAAAATCTAAAGTACAAGCATAGCAAGAATGAAGTATGGCAGATGAAGATGACGCAGAAAATTGTGATGATAAACGGGAAAAAAAAAAAAAAAAAAAGCAATAAACTATGAAAATGAAAACTATTTTCAATTTCGTTGTTCTGGTTGTTATAAATGTTCAAATTCTAAAACTAAAAAATTTAAAAAAAAAAACAAAAATCTTTTAAAAAATTAACAGTTTTATGAACATAGTTCCATCTTGTGTATGTCTTCTGATGCAGATGTTACGGCTGTTTAGGCCATTTTCAACATCTCTTATAGAAGGTTCTTTTATACATTGGTGGAAATGGGTGGGGGAAGTCTGCATATCTACAGTATCGCCCATAAATAAGTACACCCTACCACTATGTTATAGTTAATTGTCTTCTAAACCAAACATAGCAGGATTTTATTATTTCTAGTGGAACATTACACAATCAAAACGGATATTATCAGGTATTATTTATGACCAAACTCTCCAGCATTGAAACTGTTGGCAAAATATTTTTTCGGATTTTCGTGTATACAACACTACGAAAAAATATCAACTTTGGACGGCAACATATTCATATATCTGTTTTGATTGTGTAATGTTCAGCTTAAAATAATAAAATCCTGCTATGTTTGGTTTAGAAGAAAATTAACTTTCTATTAAAAAGTGGTAGGGGTGTACTTGTTTATGGGTGATACTGTATATATACCTACTTCTCAATTTCCAGGATTTTTGTATGTTTAATGTCTACTAATTTAGACATTACTGTATACCTAGTTCCCAAAACCCACCCTTACCATATACCTAGTTCCCAAAACCCATTTCCACCACTGTTTATATAACCAAGTTTAGACTTGAACCAATCCAGAAAACAATGAAAGTGAATATTTTGAACATTCACTCCCTCATGATGAATCCAATAGAAAAATTGGTTGAATTTCATTGATTTTCAAATGTTAGATAAAATTTTGAATCATACACCCATGTTTACAAATTGTGGGAATCCCTTATAAAATAAATTAAATATTCATATTAGTTAGATTTATATAACATAAGAAAAGGACCACACATTAAATTTGTATGAGGGTCAAATAACTTTAGAAAGCTATCAAAAAAATTAAAAATTAACATTGCCGAGAATGAAAATAATACTGTTGTGCAAGTCTCCAAGAAACAGTAAATATTTAATTGTAAAGTTAGACAATCATTTTTTAAACACTCCTTTTCGACAAACTCATATAAGAGTAAAAAAAGTTTATTTTCTATAGATTTGAGAAGGGTCATTAATATTCAAATAATTCTTGAACACCTTGTTTTTTGTGTTGTTAACATGACATTTTGTGTAATATCCGAATGTGATGAGGTAAACAGAAGTTTTTTAAAAATTTCAGGCGACTACCTTCCTTGGGAGGAAGTCCAGATTATTGACAGAGAACGCTGTTGGAAACAGAGAAATGTCGACTGAATGAATTAGTTGGACAAGTGCATGCTTTAACACGATGTGGCTTCCGCTACTCAATAAACCCAAACCCGACAAGACAAGGATAAAGAAACATCCGATTCCTACATTATAAGGGTTACCTCTTTTGAAATTAAAAACTTCACATTCGGATATTACACCTAAAGAAGGCCGAAGAATGGATTGGCTGAAACGTTGTGTTAACAACACAAACAACAAGGAGGAGTTCAATTGTTCGAAGAACCATTTGAAAATAGTATGAAATAATTTGCATTTTTTTTTGCATGATTTGCATGAAAATAATTTGCATTTTTTTTTGCATGATTTGCATGAAAATAATTTGCATTTTTAAAATTTTTTTATTTATTATTTTCCTTCCAGATTACTCATAATTTCAAATAAAAATATAACCATATCCTCTATCTAAACTTCAGTATTTCCTATCTTCCCTTTTGTTTGTCAGTCTGTTTGTACACTAAGCATCTTCAACATTAGCAATTCATTTTGATATGTTTCCAATAGTCTGTAATCATTTGGGTGTGTCCACTCACATCCAGACATTTTAGAAGGTGTACAAAGAATGCTTCTTTAGTAAGGTCGATAAAACCTAAAATAGTAGAATACAACACATAGCTGGCTGAAGAGTTTAGTATAGACAGTACGTACCGAATTGTTCATGAGGGCCTTAATACAACCAATCATGGATGTGTGAATCGGACTTTGGGCAGTCTCATAGTCCATGTTGCTGAGAAAGTCCAAAATTATTTGTAGACCATTCAGTTCAATGAACCGAACAACAAAGCTGAAATTAAAAAAGAAAAAAAGAGATCAGGCAAACTGTACCATTAACATTAAGATACAACAAGAACATATCCAGATTTATTGGCAATTGTTACCTTTCCCACTTAAAAATGGCCGCCGTACCATCTGCAGATGACTAATTTCAAATCAAATAAAAAAAATTGATCGAAATAGATGTTCTTTTAATGACATCACACCCCTTCCTTCTTTCCTCTTTCTGTTGATTAATATAATTGGAACCGACCGACAGATAGAGAGACCAACCGACCGAAAAGTGTTTTATTTTGTTTTATCTAAAAATTAAATATTAGAACTGTAAAATTGGTTTAATGACAGATAGTAACAGATTAAAAATGCAAACAGAAGAGGTACTTACAGAGATCCTTTATTCATATAATGACCGCAGTAAACCAAACACGTGTTCTACCGAGCTCTTTCTCCTACTGATAACTCAATCAAATGTTTCGTCTTCTGTTGTAAAGTCTGTTGCAAATTCGTCGATTCTGGACTCTGCAAGTTGTTCAGTTATTAGTTGAAAAATCTGGGTATTCCGTTTTTGTAGATTTTGATGATCAACTTTTAACCATTCTAACTCTTTATAAACCTCGGAATATTTATGCCTGCATTGCCGTAATTCTTGTTGATACTTTTGCTCGTGTGTATTTTGCTCCGATTTTAATAAGTTGATCGGTTATTCATATTCGGAATCTTTATTTTTCAAATCCGTTTTGAGTCTGATCACCTCGTCAATAAGTTCTAAGAAAGAACTTTCCTCGACTTTTATTTCAGAGTTGTTGCTTACAAGAACTTCTTTTTTTTTCTCAAAGGGTTCATGAATTTAAGGCGGTGAGGAGCAGAAAAGTACAAATGAATTTACACTTTATAAATTAACTTATGAAATCAAATGATGGATAATTTTATATCTGACAGAATATGATAGTTATAATGACAATTATTAGTTGAGAACCTATATTTGCCCAGCACCGGTGTGAGCAACTGCTAAACGAGCGGCCTAAATCGTAAATGTGAATAAAGAAACAAACTATGTGGGGATCGAACCTGCGTCCACCCTGGAAGCAACCGTATACGCAGGAGACTTTTAATCCTACACTTTGAGAGTAGAGAAGCCAACAAAGTGTAGGATTAAAAGACTCCTGCCTACCATGAGATCTTTGTTAGCTCAGTCGGTAGAGCAGAATCTGCGTATACGGTTGCTTCCAGGGTGGACCTGGGTTCGATCCCAGCACAGAGTTCATTTCTTTATTCACATTTACGATTTAGGCTACTCATTTACCAGTCGCTCACACCAGCAACAGGCAAATATAGGTTCTTAACTAATAAATGTCATTATAACTATCATATTAACTTGGAGATATTTCATGAGAATTGAGCTCATCATAAAGGTATGTCAAGGTAAAAAGATTCTCCACATTGAATTAAATAGATTCATATGAACACACTTCCAGTCTCTATTTTTATGAGAAATTGAGAACAGACTATACTTTGATTGTAGTTAAATATAAAGAGCAAAACACTTTTGAAGCAATAGAAATTAGTCCTTTATAGGTATACCTTGAATAGTGTGGTTAATTTGGTCTAAGATTTTCCATTTGTTCAAAACCGCACTGTTCAAGGTATTATTATAAATTAATGGTGTTTTTTTTCAACTTGCATTAATTTGTACAGCAATACTATAACCATACTACATCAAAACCCGCACTATTCAAGGTATTCCTGTAAATTGTTGAGAATAAGGGGACTAATAATATTAGAGGCTTTAGAAGATGAATACATCTACCTAGAACAGGTAATAAATTTAGAGAAAGACCACGACTGCGAAATAAAGTGACGCATAATGATAGGTTGGAAATCATTTGGTATGAATAGAGACATTTTGAAGAGCACCTTACGAATGTGTTTAAAGCGTAAAGTATACAATGGTTGCATAATACTAGCCATGACTTACAGATGCGAAACATGGCGATTAACAAAACGAGCTGAAAACAAACTTAGAACGATGGAAAGAGCAATGCTAGGAATAACTCTAAAAGATAGAAATAGACACGGATAAGAGGGAGGACTAGAGTGAAGGATATTATACAACTAATTAAGCAGCAAATATACTACTATACTAAACTATATGCATAATACTAGCCATGGCCTAGAAAACGACCTACAAAACGAGGAAATTAACAAAACGAGAGGACTAGAGTGAAGGATATTATACAACTAATTAAGCAGCAAAAATGGAGATGGGCTGGTCACCTAGCAAGAAGAGATGCCAATAGATGGGGGGAAAAGACTAACCGATTGTTGCCAATAGGAAAGTAAATGCAGATACAAGATGGAGGGACAGGATAGAAAAGTTTGCCGGTAAGACGTGGCAGAGGTTAGCACAATCTAGGTCGCCATGGAAGCAGATGGGACCGGCCTTTGTTCAGCAGTGGACTTATAACGGCTGGTGATGATGATGATATTACACATACATTGTGATATTTGAAATATCAGAGGAGTTATTGTTAAAAATGATTTCATTCATTTAGAATAAATTAATTGCAATGAAAATTAATCATTCAAAAACCATTTAAGAGTCTTGCATTGTTATCTGCCCTTGAAAAATTGAATTTTAACTCTTATATACATATTAAAAAAATTATAATTTACATCAAGCGGAATAAGTTTTGATTGATTGTTTTGTTTAACGGCACATCGACCCTTGGCGGGTCATTTAGTGCTGAATTCAGGTCGGAGGGAGGGGGTGAGCTCCCATGTCCTCATGACTAGAGACTTGAGGGGGGAGAATCCCAAATCCCTGTTACTGAGACAAATGCCATGAGGACCGGGATAAGCTGGTCAGTGGTCAAAAGCTACTCAGGACGAATCCTGAGCATGCTAATGGTGATTGCCTCCCGACCAGCCGACCAAGATATCCTGTGCAACTTCTCCCAGATATCCGGAAATACCCGAGCATGCCACAAGGACCCCCGAAGGGCAGTGGTTCTCTGAACTGGCAGTTTCGAAGAACAGATACTACACTTTGATCTTGGCCAAAAGGATACAAAGTGCTCGGAATAAGTTTTGATCAAAGTTACTTACACTTTTAGGTAATTTTTCAATTTTTTTTTTATTTTATGCAATTCACAAAAGAGTTCCATTTTAAAAAATTCTATTCAATGAAGAATTCCGCTGTGTTTAGGAGCGGTTTAAAGAGGTTCATGAGTTAATATTCCTAATGTCTTCCAGAAATGTCTTTTTCTTAAATAATCAGAAAGAAGTGCCATTTCCTAAGTTCTTGAAATATCCACTACTGGGAAGGCCTAATAGTGAAAGTGAGTCAGCACATCTGTATAAACCAAATCAAAGAACATCCTTCCTCATTCAAAATCAGCTAAGCGTTTCAATTAATAATGACATACATATGGGGGCGTCAGTGGAAATAATGTGCTCTTCAAAATGGATTGCATTATAAACCTCCCTTTCAATTTTGTTTCGCCCAACAGCTCATGAATTCTTCGGACGATTGAACTCCTTGTTATTTGTGTTGTAAACACATTTCGGCTGATCCATTCTTCTGCCTTCTTCAGGTGTAAAATCCGAGTGTGATGGGTTAAACAGAAGTTATGTTTAAAGGGGAGTAGCTCTTATAGCGCATGGCCCGGGTGTTTCTCTGTCTTTGTCTTGTCGGGTTTAGATTTGTTGAGAAGTGGAAGCCACATCGGGTTGGAATCCGCACTTGTCTGGCTAATGCATTTAGTTGAAGTTGGAAGCAGAGAAAAATCAAAGAGGCAGCTCACATCAAAATGTCGACTAAATGCATTAGCCAGACAAGTGCGGATTTCCACAGACTATTATTACAGTGATTTTAATGGAGGATCTTGGCATGAAATGTGTGGTGGTATAATTTGTTCCATGGGTCCAGTCACAAGGGCTGAATAAATTTTGTGCTCAAGTTGAACCCATGGACATCCACTGCCACATTTCCAGAGGGGGGGGGGGAGGATATATTCTGAATATATCTTAGTGGCAACACTGTTACCAGCGAATAATAATAGTCATTTTATATGGGAACATTAATCCTTTTTTTTTTCTATAAATCTTAAACATGATATATAAAGAATAGCAGGTTGGGTAACTCGAATTGTATTCCTTTGTGTTTCAAGTTAATAAACAGTCGGGAAGATGATGAATCACCCTAGTCATGATTCGGCCAATCAACGTTCAGCAAATTGAACTTTGGGAAAGTGAATTTCGGGAAGATGAAGTAGCAACCCTGTTACCAGCAAATAATAATACAGTCATTTTATATGGGAACATTAAGTTTGCGTTATATAAAACAATTATACTGCACCTTTATCATTTACTTACTATGAGGTTCCAACTTTCAAACACTGACGCCCCCCAGTGAGGGGGTGGGGGGTCAAAAGCCCCTAGCGGACACCCATGGTTGCACAGGATTTACTTGAAACTGCTAACACTGTCCTGATTTACTCAAAAAGGTCATATCCAGAGAAGAGTTATGAGTCTACGGCTGGTACACTGAAACAAAAGCCCTGTCTTCCCAATAGAAATCGCCCGAGTATCTGTGTCCGAAGAAGACGAGTCAAAGTTGGAGCAATGTCAAGGTCATGTTGACCTTTTTAAAAATTTTTTTACATTTTTTAAATCAAGTAGGTGTTGTCCACCATGAGTATCATCATGATCAACACCATCAGCCATTATAAGTCCACTGCTGGACAAAGGCCTTTCCCATCTCCTTCCATGACGATCTTGATTGTGCTAACCTCTGCCATGTCTTACCGGCAAACTTTTCTATCTTGTCCCTCCATCTTGTATCTGGTTTTTTCCTACTTTGTTTACTGTTCCATGGGCACCAATCGGTTAGTCTTTCCCCCCATCTATTGGCATCTCTTGCTAGGTGGCCAGTCCATCTCCACTTTTGCTGCTTAATTAGTTGTATAATATCCTTCACTCTAGTCCTCTTTCTTAGAGTTATCCTTAGCATTGCTCTTTCCATGGCTCTCTGTGCTATTCAGAGTTGGTTTTCAGCTCGTTTGGTTAATTTCCACGTTTTGCAGCCATAAGTCATGGCCGGTATTATGCAGCCGTTGTATACTTTACGCTTTAGGCACATTGGCAAGGTGCTCTTCAAAATGTCTATTCATACCGAATGCTTTCCAACCTATCGTTATGCATCATTTAATTCGCAGTTATGGTAGTTTTCTAAAGCATTGGAATTTGAAATTAGTTTTTGAGCCTTTGAATTATAAGTAAAACAAGAGTGTAATAATACAATAGAATGAGCAGAATGGTCATCTCTATAGATCACACAGATCACAGACATTACACAATGATATTGGGTCAAGATGTCAAGAAAAACCTTTCATTGCATTGAGAACAAGTCATCTGACTATCCTTGTGGCATTTATTTCATTTAGTTGTTCTACAAATGGATCTGACAAAAAAGACAAAAATGAAGCTGATAGTCTTACAATAGTTAAGAAGCTCATATTCATGTGTGTTTGGGGGAGTTTAATGAATCATGTAATTATGGGCGGATGCAGCCATTTTTTCTGGGGGGTGCAAAAGGATATATTCAGCGATGGCACATTCATTATTTTCAATTATTATTAGGGTGATCAGGTCAAAATTTTCCATGGGTTGTAGGATCCCACTTAATGCATTTTCTGAAAGAACATGGACTGGGGATCAGAAAACTTTTAATTTTTTCCTAATAGCCCAAACGAATCAAAAGTTATAGAAAAACTGGGTTTTTTTGTTTAGTAATAAAAATAATTAACAAATTCTGGAATTTTGATTCTTCAGAAATGTCTTTTTGAGTAGATTACTTATATTACTTTATTATTGTAAATGTGCAGAGTAAATGAGAAATTTTCCAGGGGGTGTAAATGCTCCCTCTTACAGATGCCCATGTATGTTATTTAGAATCACTCCAGAATAAATCTTGGTTACTTGGTGAATTAGGAGCTAATTTGAAATACAAGTTGGCTAAAAGAATTTGAGATAGAGATAGAGCTTTTGGTTCAATTCCTTGAAGATATTTGCAAAGAAGCTCAAACCCAAAAAGGAATTCTACCTCCAACATTTCAAGGGTTAGGTAACGTCATAGAGAAGGGTTTCGATGCAGCGCTAGGATGAACAGCGCTCGAGTATTAATAGATACGGAGAAGCGTGTATGCATACAGATAGTTGCTTTTATGCATGTGACTTTGTACACTCTCTACATCTCTCTGTTGCTCCAACTGCATAAAACATGTTTTCTCTCACAATCACCAATGTTAAGAGGCTGTGAATAAGCACAACACATGCAACTGGTAAGCTAAGATTGATTGACAATAGGTCAGACAATGATAACTTGAGAAAAAAGATAAGAGATGGGGGAAACCAAGAAGCAGGAGAAGAAGAAGAAGAAGAGTTCCCATTAAGCAGATGCCAGATATTGTGGCTTAGGGCCGAGTTCCTATTCTGTCATCATCACACCAACGGGAGAGCATATCAGAAAAGGAGATTGGAGAATTGTTTACAGTTTAGGAGAGATAAAAATAAAGAGGGTTCAAAGATAATGAAGCAAAAAAGAAGATAATAAAACAGGTCTGGTTAGTCACTCAATAGAAACTGTCATGTGACCAACGTCTTTTGGCAGAATGACGTGTTGGGGTGATCAATTAAAAAATTAGAAAACGGGCTGATCAATGAACAAGTTACATTTCTCATCAGTGATCACTAAAAAAAAGTTGTGAAAAGGGTGAAGGCTGCCGGACATGAACTAAGGGACCAATTTAGCATAAACTTACATCGCAAACAGAATCTATTAATGGGTGTGAGTGTCAAAAAACAAGTTTTTTCTAGACATCGTCATCGTCATCAGCTGTTATAAGTCCACTGCTGGACAAAGGCCTCTCCCATCTCCTTCCATGATGATTACATTGTGCTAACCTCTGCCACATCTTAACGGCAAACTTTTCTATTTCGTTCCTCCATCTTGTGTCTGGTCTTTTCCTACTGTGTTTACTGTCCCATGGGCACCGATCGGTTAGTCTTTTTCCCCCATCTATTGTCATCTCTTCTTGCTAGGTGACCAGCCCATCTCCATTTTTGTTGCTTAATTATTTGTATAATATCCTTCACTCTAGTCCTCCCTCTGATCCATGTTGATCTTTTTCTATCTCTTAGAGTTATGCCTAGCATTGCTCTTTCCATGGCTCTCTGTGCTATCCTAAATTGGTTTTCAGCTCGTTTTGTTAATTTCCATGTTTCACATCCGTAAGTCATGGCTAGTATTATGCAACTGTTGTATACTTTATGCTTTAAGCACATTAGCAAGATGCTCTTCAGAATATCTCAATACCAAATGCTTTCAAACCTATCATTATGCATCGTTTTATCTCACTGTCATGGTCTTTCTCTAACTTTATTACCTGTGCTAGGTAGATGTATTCATCTTCTAAAGCCTCTAATATTATTAGTCTCCTTATTTTCAACAATTTACAGGAATACCTTGAATAGTGCGGGTTTTGATGTAGTATGGTTATGGTATTGCTGTACAAATTAATGCAACTAAAGTTGGAAAAAAAACACCATTAATTTATAATAATACCTTGAACAGTGCGGTTTTGAACAATACAGAAAGTTTTGGAACAAATTAACCACACTATTCAAGGTATACCTGTAAAGGACAAATATCTATTGCTTCAAAAGTGTTTTGCTCTTTATATTTAACTACAATCAAAGTATAGTCTGTTCTCAAGTTCTCATAAAAATAGAGACTGGAAGTGTGTTCATATGAATCTATTTAATTCAATGTGGAGAATCTTTTTACCTTGACATACCTTTATGATGAGCTCAATTCTCATGAAATATCTCCAAGTTAATATGATAGTTATAATGACATTTATTAGTTAAGAACCTATATTTGCCTGTTGCTGGTGTGAGCGACTGGTAAATGAGTAGCCTAAATCGTAAATGTGAATAAAGAAATGAACTCTGTGCTGGGATCGAACCCAGGTCCACCCTGGAAGCAACCGTATACGCAGATTCTGGTCTACCGACTGAGCTAACGAAGATCTCATGGTAGGCAGGAGTTTTTTTTAGTTTTTTTATTTCGCAGTCATGGTCTTTCTCTAAGTTGGTTTTAACAAGGATTAAATGTTTAAATTTCCAGCCCTCTAGCTCCATACATACATAGGTTTCTTCAGTTTTTAAGCTGGTCTGGCTGGCTATGTCGACAGTTTTGGTTGACTGTTTCTAACCAAAAAATGGTCAAAAGAGCGAGAAAACAATGAACAAGGAAATAAGGTGGGATGGTTTCGATACTCTTAGCAACTGGCATGTGGAGCCTTAATACGAAAAAAGGCTATTAACCACATTTACTGATCAGGAATGTTATCTTCAAGATTGGCTTCAAGATTGGCTCACTTCTTAGGGAAGAAGGAAATCTCATTCAGCTCTTAAGGGCTCTTCTACCCTTTCAAAAGATGCATTTAGCAGTTTTCTCAAAATAGATTGCACGTATTGTCTTACATGTTCCAAACAAATAACTTCAGGGATACAGAAGGTTTATTGTTTATCAAAGGAACTCTAAATGTCAAGTAGAAGCCAAACACTTTAGTTTTCTTTTCTGTGCATGCATTTTACAGGGCCAGGATGCTGGCCCGGTGCCAAGCCCTTCCCATTTCCCAACCAGGCGAGACCAGCTATGACGAATGCCAAGCTGTAGATTTTTCTGTTTCAGTAACCTTTTCTTAGATCAGTGGTCCCCAACTGGGGGAGAATTCTCCCCAAGGGGGGAATTTGGGTAGTCCATGGGGCAATAAGGCTATTAGGTAAAAATAAAAGTCCAGTCTAGAGATAGGGTTTTCTGCACTTCTATCTATCAAGTCGAAGGCTTGAAATAATCTCTTTAAGATATGCTCTCTCACTAATAGACCCACAAATTGAAGAACTATTTGCAAAAAAACAAGAACAGTGATCACATTGATGTGTATATCAGTTATGATAGCAGAATTCTTATATTTTTGTAATAAATTGGAATTTCAAATGATGTGCTCTAATTATATTCGCTTGCTTTCTTTGAGTAAATACACAGCAGCAGCTGTACAATTATAAAATTGAACTAATTCGTAGTATGAAGCTGTCTAATTATATGTAAAGCTGTCTAATTATATGTAAAATAACGTTATTTGAAATTATTCTTTGTTGCAACTTAATAAATGGAAGGGGGGGAATACTAATAATCTTATTGACAGATATGCCACTTTGAACAGATATGCCACTTTGATCCTAGCCGCTGCCTCAGCTGCAGCCAAGATATCCTGCACAACTTCTTCCAGGACCCTCGAAGGGCTGTGGTTCTCTGAACTTCGAGGCCATGGCTGTTTCGAAGAACAGATACTACACTTTGATCTTTTTCTTTATTCGCCTTCCCACGGTGGCAAATTTGACATGAAGTCTTTTTAATGTGGGGTCGGCCTGCACGCGAACATGCAGGGGGGGGGGGGATATCCCATGTCCCCGTGCCTAGAGACCTGAGGGGGGAGAATCCCAAATCCCTGTCACTGAGACAAATGCCACGAGGACCGGGATGGGTCAAAAAGCTCCTCAGGACGGATCCTGAGTGTGCTAACGGGGATCGCGACCAGCTGACCAAGATATCCTGCACAATTTCTCCCAGGATGATACCTGAGCATGCCACAGGACCCCCGAAGGGCTGTGTTTCTTCAAACTTCGAGGCTATGGCGGTTTCGAAGAACAGATACTACACTTTGATCTTAGCCAAAAGGCCACAAAGCTATCGGACCGTCAGATGCCTAAAGAGATGCCTCTTAATAATAAAATAATAATAATATCATAATAGACAAACTTTAGTTTTGAAAGCTTTTAAAGATGGTTTGATACACAAGAGTATGTAATATATAAACTGTTTCCCAGGCAACACTCAGCAAATTAGTATATAACCCTCAGGGGTAGAGGATATATGAACTATTCTATATGAGTCTACAATCTGAGAAAGATTCAAAGAAGGTGGAGACCATAGCAGTCTTTAAAACAAAATCCCTAGCAAAAAATGTTAAACACTGCCAACAAAATTTGAAATTAAATTCACATTCAGAATCCATGTGTTTTAGATTATGGACCTAGCGGAGAAAAGTGCCGTCGTCAATTTGAATTCAAGTTTGCATACATACAAACATATTTTTGCAGTTTCAACATATCTTTCAAAGTTATTTTTTGTAGTACTCCACTAGGCTTTTATTATTAAACAAGACTGTTTTAGATGCATGTCCATGCACTCTATAAGACACTTTTTGGTCAGTCGGTCCCTAATATGTTAAATATCAATTTTCTCAGCTGTATCAGGTATGATTGATATGAATCTTGGTCCAGACCTTTGGGTGAACCATCATCATCTTCCTCTTCCTGCTAATACTACCACAACTAGTAATGCTAAATATCAATTTTCTCAGCTGTACCAGTTATGGTTGATATGAAACTTGGCCCAGACCTCAGGGTGAACCATCCTCATCTTCCTGCTTCTACTACTATAACTAGTAATGCTAATATCAATTTTCTCAGCAGTATCATGTTGGATTGATATGAAAATATGAACCATCCTCATCTTGCGCTGGCTACTACTACCATCACGGATGGTGGACGCATTGTTGATCTTATGGTTCTTGTTTTTTAACATGTCAATATGCCAATCCATAAAACAAGTGTACTAAAATTTTACAAGTATGAATATTTATCCTATTTATATTCATTAAGAAATTTTGTATCAGAATCAAAAGCTGAAATGAGGGATTCATACTATACACAAGTTCCACGCATTATACATCAAAATAAAATAATGCTTTTTTTCATTATACACAAGACAAATAAATATGGTATATGTGTTATGCTGAATCAGTGAAATTGCCTAATTGCCGAAATTTATTTATTTTTTGTAAAAACTTTGATTACATAAACTTTTGATCGTAAAAAATAGTTGTTTTACATCCTTGTTTTGATTAAATAAACTTTTGATCAAATTAAAACTACAGACTTATTTATTTTTTGTAAAAATGTTAAAATTCCGCCAATTTCAATGATTCAGCATAACATATTCAATAAATAAAATGTCACCTCATTGGTTGAGTTCTCAGGGCTGTCTTCAGGTTTTCAACCAATTTGTTCCGCAGTGCTTCTTGTTCATCATTATAGGGGATGTATACCTAAACATCAAAGAAGATTCCAATTATCAAATCAGCTCAGATTTACGAGGTTAAATAGAAAAGAAAATTCAACAGGAATATTGCGCAACAAAACTCTTGTAATGAAATACACTCTGATTGTGTGTTCGTGTGCTAAGAAGGAGGGAGGATACAGAGGGGTGATGTTTTAGGGAATGGTAGTGATATGTGACCAGAACGCTGTATCATATTCCCAGGGTTAGAAAATAGGTCAAACAGCCGACAAAGTCAGAACAAAGGGAATACGTCCGACCAATCAGCTTCGCCAGGTTTTTTTATGACGTCGATTTAAAAACGTCCAGAGTTTAGAATCAGTTAGGGTCCGACAGACAGTAGCAACAGGTCAACAAGCAAGAAGGGAAGGAGGGAGGGAGTAGGAGGAAGAAACCAGGTGCCTTGATTTTTTTAACTACTACCATCACTGGTAGTCATTCAGTAAAGTGACCACTCGTTTAGAATTTTAACTGAAGCAGAATTCAATACCTCAAGGTGATTCACGAATCAGCCCTATCATTATATATATATATATATATAAAATCAAATGATGGATAATTTTATATCCAATCGACAAAATATGATAATTATAATGACATTTATTAGTGAGTGCCTGGACGCGGGTTTGATCCCCGCACGGAGTTCATTTCTTTATTCACATTTACGATTTAGGCCGCTCGTTTAGCAGCCGCTCACACCGACGCCGGGCAAATATAGGCTCTCACTAATAAATGTCATTATAATTATCATATACATATATATATACACACACACACACACAAGGATTTCAAATTTGAAGTTTTCACTATTTTGATGTAATTTGTTTTAATGATATATGACTGAGTGGGGTATGTATGGTCGTAATTCGGTGACGGTGGCACTTAAGGGGTTAATGAAAATGTTTTCAAATCTCAACCTCCATACATTTGAGATGGGTGTAACTTAGTTTTTTTGTGTGGCTGTGCACTTCTAGGGTGCCTGTTGCAGAGCAATGGTTAGCAAACGACTTTTGAAAGCCATTGCTATCAAATTCAATTCTCCCTGAGTAACCAACAACTGTGGCTTTGTGTGAAGACTAAGCTTACTATAAATACAGACATTTATACGTGGGTATCTCAATAAGCTTGCAGCCTAATGATAAAAGCATTTATTTTACACAATAAGTACTTTTCAACATAATCTCCTTCCTTGTCAATGTATTTAATTCTGTGGTGAATATTAATTACATAGATTAAACATTATACAGTGAAATTTTCAGATCAAAATTCAGCTAATAAGTATGTATCAGGCAACAGGTTATGGTATTTTCATCTACATCCCTTTAGCAAATATCAGTTTTGTCTAAATCACTTTGGTCTAAAAATCACTTTTGTCCCCACAATATCTCCAAAAGTTCTCAATGAATTTCAATGACATTTTGTTGTATGGCGGGCTAAGGTAGAATTGATGAAATTTTGGGGTGGATCCAAGGATTTTTTTTCAGTTGAGAGGAAAAAAATTCAAGGATTCATCCATAAATTTAATAAAAAAATATCTGAATCCACCCCAAAATATCATCAATTCTTCCTTAGCCAATGGCCCACCATTCGACAAAATGTCATTATAATTTATTGAGAACTTTTGGAGATATTGTGGGGACAACATTGATTTTAGACCAAAGCGATTTAGAGAAAAACTGATATTTGCTAAAGTGATAGACAAAAGTGCACAGTGTACCCCATCAGGCAACAGACATTGATCCATCCACAGACAGACAAACTATTCTGTGGACACCAAAATATTACGGAACTTCTTTTTGTTCATTTTTACAGACAGATGTACTTTTTAATCACAACTTCATTAGCAAGGTAAATTTGAAAGTCATTATCTTCAGAAAAGTTTTTAAAAAAACAAAACAAAAACATATGAATACTTACATTAGACAAGTTTTTAATGCTTTCAATATAATAGTCTGGCCATGTAGAAGTACTGGGATTGTCTTCATCCTGTAAAAAGATATTTAAAAACATTACTCGAGATTAAACAAAAGGATTAGAAAAAAACAGTAATTCAGATATTTTTCTGTCTTTATCATCATCAGCCGTTATAAGTCCACTGCTCGACAAAGGCCTCTCCCATCCCCTTCCATGACGACTAGATTGTGCTAACCTCTGCCACAGCTTACTGGCAAACTTTTCTATCTCATTCCTCTATCTTGTATCTGGTCTTTTCCTATTGTGTTTACTGTTTACTGTCCCATCTATTGACATTTTTTTCATGCTAGGTGACCAGCCCATCTCCCTTTTTGCTGCTTAATTATTTGTATAATATCCTTCACTCTAGTCCTCCCTCTGATCCATGTTGATCTTTTTCTATCTCTTAGAGTTATCCCTAGCATTGCCCTTTGCATGGCTCTCTGCGCTATTCTGAGTTGGTTTTCATTTCCATGTTTCGCATCCATAAGTCATGGCTGGTATTATGCAACCGTTGTATACTTCATGCTTTAGTCACATTGGCTGATGATCATTGAGCCTTCAGTGAGAATCAAACTCATTGCCAGCGGGAGATTAGTTCACGCCTAGCTGCTTTTACCAATCGGCCAATAATAATAAAAATTGATTTAGAATAATATTAGTTTTTGGGGAAAAAATATTGGATATTTCAGTATGCAATTCTGTGCTTGGCCAGAGTTTATTTTCTCCACGCAGTTTACTAAAAACTTTCGAAAATTTACAATATCTACTTTGTATAAACAATAACACGATCATTGATAAATCACGAAATACAGTTTCTACTTGACTGTTAACTGAAAGTAATCCTAAGAGTTTAACAAAAAAAGAAAGATGTTATGAAGATTGAAAAGTCATTTAAATTTTCACACTAGGTCTGAAGAACAATATTCTCCATTAATTTTGTTGAAACAACTTTTCTCCAGCCTAGCTTTTACCCTTATCACAGAAATCAGATACAGAAGACAACAAATTTGACAGAGCCTCTCTGTGGTAAGAATATTAGTTTTGGTGTGGAAGGTGAGAGACAAACACGTGAAATGATTCAGGAAAGAGGAAGAAGGTAAGGTCAGAGATCAAATCGAGTATTGGAGATTA
>VCCN01002351.1:536878-549634 GCA_006491835.1 Architeuthis dux | reverse complement strand
AATGGTATTGACAATAATGCACACGGTTTATCTCAGATCTAGCTGATGTTTTTCATTTGAACTGTACACAAACAAGTATTTGCCTCTTTTTGTGGAGTTTGATGACTAACTCATTGGTGTCATGTTCCCAGCTACAATTTTGATGAGTAGGGAGAGAGAACCCTGAAATGCTGGCTTATGGAAAATTCATTTAACAGAAAGTGACCAAACCTGTTATGATATAAATCATTAGATATCAGATCAGATCAGATCAGATCAGATCTACCGGAAATGAAGTGTAAAATCATGTGGCACTGGAAGCTAAGAGTAAATCAATTATTATGTTAAATTCAACTCAAACAAAATGAAATTAGCCAATTAAGATTGATGATAATTAATCACTGCTACCAAAGGTTTAGGTCATTCATGTATTCACTCATTTATATGTATCTATCTATTGTTTTTTTGAAAATTCCCCTCCAAAATAAGGTTTTAGTGGGGGGGTTCAATTTTCAATCTAAGCTTATGCTAAATTGGTCACTAGATTCTGCCCTCTTGTTTTTTGAAAATTCAGACATTTTTTTAGTGATGACAGCCCAACTTTTTAATTGATCACCCCCAACACAGCATATATGGGTGGCAGTGATTCATACTTTCCCTTGTAATGCTAGTTATTATCCCTTGGGAAAGAGATGGATCCATCTCCTCCCCTTTGGCAACACATCATTGGCCAACATGAGATGGCAAGGACCATTACCCTTCATGTCTTACACTTAACTGGCAAAGGCCTATGTCGACCAACAGACCTTAAAAAGCTGATTTTAAGAAAGAAATCCCTGACTATGATGGGTAGCCTTGCTGCAGTGTATGGAAGCAGCTGTGAAAAAGTGCCCTAAAAGAAACAGTAGCCATAAATAAAAGACAGGGTAAACTTTGATGCAGACAGGAAGGAAATGAAAAAAAAAGGATTTGTTTTTTATCCTACAAGAGGATGTAAATAGGACCCACAAATCGCATTGATTAATTGGGTGCTAAGATAGAAATAGTTTGTTTGTCAGGGAAGATAGGAGATTTGGGTTTCTTTGTAGGAGGTTTTATGTACAGAAACATTCATAAGGGCTTCAGATGGAATTAGAAGAGGCACTAAAAGAAGCTGAAAGTCTCAACTGATGTTTATTTTACTAGGGAAGAGCCCATTCCAAAGGTGCATATTACAACACAAATAACAAGAAGGAGTTCAATCGTCCGAAGAACGATTTGAATATTAATGACCCTTCTCAAAACTAGAGAAAATAGCTTATTGATGTTAAAATTGGCAAGTTGGAAACACTAAAATGTGACATATGTCATCTATTAAACTAGAAAAAAAATCTTGTATAACATTACTTAATATTACTACAGATTCAAACATTATGTATCACTAATACAGTTGTACCTCTTTAATACAGTAACCTAAGGGCCTACCCATTGCTAGACCATACAAAGTGCGGGGAAATAGAATTCATTTTTCATACTATTACGTAATAAATTTTAGCAGTTTCTCGATTTTAACAATTTTTTTTAATAGTGTGGAAAATAGAATGACATATTTAATATAAATTATATTATAATAAATTGTATTATAATAAATTATATTATAATAAATTAAAATTATTTGTGTTTGCTCATGCATTTAATTGGTTGTACGAAAAATAATTTATAAGTTTCAGAAAAAATTTATAAATACAAGTTTAATTTCATGCTAAAATGAACATCAAAAGTTGTTGAATTTAGAGTTCTTAGATTTGGTTTCAAACTGCGGTGTAGATTTTTTACACATTTGGTTTAATTAGGGTAGTGCCCGTTCCAAAGGTGTAGTTTGGAAGGGGTCGGACTTTATGGTGTGTTGAGCAGCCTGCTATATTTGTTATGTAAAATAATTTTCTGTCTGTCGTACAAAACTATGGTTTCAAAGTATTTTGGTTACTTCTCTTCAGTGTTGCCAATTCAGATATTTTAAATCTAAATCTAGATCTTTTGCCAATTTAGATATTTTATATCTCGATGTAGATCTATTGCCAATTTAGATATTTTATATCTAGATCTAGATCTATTACACATTTAGATATTTTATATCTAGATCCAGATCTATTACACATTTAGATATTTTATATCTAGATCCAGATCTATTACACATCTAGATATAAAATATCTAAATCCAGATCTATTACACATTTAGCTACTTTATATCTAGATTTAGATCTATTGACAATTTAGATATTTTATATCTAAATTTAAATCTATAGATAAAAGATCTATAAACTGTAATTTTTTAAAATTTAATTTTATTAGATTTCTCTAGAAACACTGATCCAAACAACTTCAAACTCTATACTGCTCTGCCTTGTGTGCTGACTAATATATCTGGTGAGTATGAACTTTGTACAATGGGCAGTTAAGTAATTGTGGTGTGCACACACACACACTGCAGTGTTGAGTTTGAATTTTTTTGGATCGGTGGTTCTTGAGAAATCTAATAAAAATAAATTTAAAAATTACAGATTATCAATCTTTTATGTAAAATTATAGATTTAAATTTAGATATAAAACATCTAAATTGGCAACACTGAAGTGACACACACATTCTTCTTCAATTGTTGTTAGATGTATGTATACAAGCAAAATAATTCATGAGCATTAAGAAAGATTTCCTAAAACATATGAACTTATGTACGTAGACAATACCCGGATCACCTTCTTTCAAAAAGGAAGACTATACCTGGATCACCTTTCAAAAGGGAAGACAATACCCGGGTCGCCTTCTTTCAGAAAGGAAGACAATACCCGGATCACCTTCTTTCAAGAAGGAAGACAGTACCCAGATCACCTTCTTTCAAAAAGGAAGACAGTACCCAGATCACCTTCTTTCAGAAAGGAAGACAATACCTGGATCACCTTTCAAAAACGAAGACAATGCCCAGGTCACCTTCTTTCAGAAAGGAAGACAATACCCAGATCACCTTCTTTCAGAAAGGAAGACAATCCCGCGTCACCTTCTTTCAAAAAGGAAGACAATCCCGGGTCACCTTTCAAAAAGGAAGACAATCACGGCAACGTCCAGTTGGCAACGTCCAGTGGCTTAAATGCAGGGGGTGGGGGGTGCTATAGTCTTTAAAAATCTGTAACAAAAAAATGTTTTTTTCTATGAAGAATGGTGGATGCTGAAATTCCAGACTTTAGTAGAATTTTTAAAATTCCAGATGAAGATTTTAAAACCTAAATGGAAGAAATATCTGGGAAAATACAGACGTAATGCAACCCTAGTATTGATCGTAATATGTAGAAAGCAAAATATCTTGATTTGGTATGAATAGGAATCTCAAGAATTAGGCTCTGAGCCACCAATACAAAGATTGGTGCTATAGAGAAAATATTGACAATTGTCCAGTTATCAGATATGAAACCAATCACTTCGGTCAATATAGAACAGAAATGGAATACGAAGAATTGGAAATCAAAAGCATTAATTCCTATGCATTGCTACTAAAATAACAACCGTTGATAGTAGAAATAGAACAATGAATGTAAATTTATATGAATGAAATGTAAATTGTTCCAATTTTTATATCCTTTGCTTATTGTTTTCAGCCGGTTATTGTTATCTAGAAGACCCTGTCAGCCAATAATCTCTAGCTGTGTCACGAAATTGAGTATAATTTTGTATATATTTCAAAAGATTATTTTCCTGAGTCAGTTAAAATGCTGTGGTGACATCATACATTTGGCCTGGCTAACAAAACTTAAGTAATGAGTTGCAAAAAGGTTTATTTTAAAAAAGTCACCCATGCAAAAAGTTTGGAAAGCTTTGGCATAGAGACTTATACAAGGTGTTCAAAAATGTATACCCTTCTAAGACATACACAAAGTATTTGCAAAAATGCATACACTTTTTTGTGTGGTTGACGGAGAGTAGAGATCGTTTTTAGGCACGAATATAATGTGGTTCCCTATGCCGACACTATGAAATTCAAAGAATGGATTATTTTATATCCGACAATATGATAATTATAAAGACATTTATTAATTGGGAACTTATATTTGCTCGGCACCGGTGTGAGTGATTGCAAAACAAGAGGCCTGGTCGGATATAAAATTATCCATTCTTTGAATTTCATAGTGTCGGCATAGGGAACCACATTATATCCATGGCTAAAAAACAATCGTGAAAATAGAGAAGCGAGTAATGTGTATGTTTCAAAGCTCCTGCCTTTCCATGAGTGCATCTTTAGTTCAGATGGTTAGAGCAGAGCCTGCGTATAAGGTTGCTTCTAAGGTGGACGTGGTTTCAATCCCTGCACAGTGCTTGTTTCTCTTTATTTATTTACATGATCTAGGCCACTCGTTTTGCTTACACTGGTGCCAAGCAAATATAGGTTCCTAATTAATAAATGTCTTTATAATTATCATAGATACATATAAATGTCAGAACACATGAATAACCTAAACCCAGCAACAGTTTTTAAACAAGTCTGTTGTAGGTAGCAGTGATTACTGTATTTTCCAGCTTATAAGACACTTTTTGTCTCGTGAAATGAACGCTTTATCAGTTGTTTACTAACGTTACTGCACTATGCAAATAATATAAACAGCCAGCCACTGTGGAGGTTAATATAGATTTGAATAGATAAGAACATTAGAATAACCCAATAGTGTGGAGGGCTATGACGATCAGGGGAAAGGAGGGGCGTCTTATATGACGGTGCGTCTTATATGCCAGGAAATATGGTACTACTATTATCAGTTGCATCATGGGATTGGAAAAAAAATAATTACTGAGATTTGAAATTTTTATTTCAAAATTTCAAAATTTGATTCAAGCAAGATATTTTAAATATAGTTTCTTCTCCAATACAATTTAATTAAATTTGCTTAATTTTATTGAAATAAAATTTATATCCACCTACACTTTTTTCATAGAAAAATAACCTCCTATATAAATGGATGGGGCTTTGAAAAAGTTTAATTAAAAAATAGTTGTTTTTTAACTTAAAATGCATAACATTGTATATGTTAAAGGTAAATAAATAAAACCAGGCCAAGCGTGCCATTCTTTGCTTATAATACCCAGCAGATGATATTAACATCATTGATATTTAATAAAATAGAAAATACAAACGATTTGTGATATTTGAATTGACAGTAAAATCAATTGAGAAACTCAACCAAATGTTTCCTTTTCTGCTTGCCTGAATATTTCCATTAATCATTTCTATATTCAGAAACCATGCACACTGGAGGAAAATTTATATATGTGCCAGAGAACGGACTACAGTTATACCTCGATTAGTGCAGTTAATTTGTTTTAAAATTTTCTGTACTGTTCAAAACTGCACTGTTCAAGGTCTTATTATAATTTACCTCTGTCAACGATGTTGAAAAAGAGGTATATGTTTTTGGTCGTGTCTGTTTGTTGGTTGGTTTCTGGGTTCGCATTTTTCCTGTCCGCAAGATATCTCCTAAAGTTCTCAATGAATTTCATTTAGCTTTTCTAGCAGCATTGACAGAGGTATGCCCTCTCTGAGTGCTTTTTAGTTTAATCTGGGTTTTTTCAGCTTATACTTAGTTACATTAATTTATACAGCAATACCATAACCGTACTAAAACAAAAACCGCACTACTCAAGGCTTTGCCGTATTTATTTCTGAAAAGAATACACAAAATGTGGCACAAGGCCAAGAGTGGGATGGGATGGTGAAGCTCTCGACTATCCTAACTTTTTTTACTGAAATAGTTGTTAAGTATCATGAGTTATTCCCCTTAGGCAGAAGACTTCTGCTAGGGGGCGCTGTATTACGTTCTGGTAAACAAGCAGCCATATTGTATTGTGTTATTAGTAGATTGGAGAGGACACACGTGGCTGTTACTGACCGCAGTATTTGTGAATATATGAATAAAGGATCTCTGTAAGTACCTCTTCTGTTTGCATTTTTAATCTGTTAATATCTGTCATTAAACCAAGCTTACAATAGTCTCATTCATTGATCCAAACAATCTTCAATATTCCTTCCACCACAATATCGCTTTTATTCTGAACACTCATCAGAATGGCAAGTATAATTATTCATCTAATATGGGGTCGTCAAAGTACAAATTAACTCTTGAATTCATACTGGCAAATTCAAATAGTAAAGTTACTATTTACTTTGATTAAAGTTACTCCCTTAGACCTTTACAGTAAATCTTTTTCTCTAATTGAATTCAAAAGAGTTCCATTCTTTATTCTATTTATTGAAGAGTTCCACATTAGTTACAAACAGTCTATTATTCTTTTGAATCTAAGAATTAACCAAAGTTTATTTTACTTCTTTGGATTAGCGGCATCCTAATTTAATTCCTTTGAATCTTATTAAAGATTATACATGTAAGGTCCTTAAAGGATTACCAATCTCAATTATACAACTATAAAATCATACTGTGAACCAATTGATGGGTTTAGATTAAGTGTTATTCTATCCCTAAGTTATATCTTGCAGTTATATATTGGACATAAGACATACTTTATGCATCACAATTTAATGCAGACTATTTTCAGACAGTCAAATATTCTTCTGTGCACAATTACAGGTCACACTTGGGCAAGGCTTCATTCAATTGTCAAACACCAGTCGGATGCTGGAGTTGACTGTTTTTCTACTGTAACAACAAGAACCACAAAAACAAAAACAATGAGAACAAAAACAAAAAGAACAAAGAGAACAAAAACAAAAAGAAAAACAAAAAGAACAAAGAGAACAAAGAGAACAAAAACAACAAAAACAAAGAGAACAAACACAAAACAACAAAAACAAAGAGAACAAAAACAAAAACAACAAAAACAAAAACAACAAAAACAAAAACAACAAAAACAAAAACAACAGGAACAGGAACAGGAACAAAAACAACAAGAACAGGAACAAAAACAACAAGAACAAAAACAACAAGAGCAACCTTAACCTAATTTAGGGGAGTAAACTCTTCACTGTTTGTCTGTCCTGTCACCTTAAACCAAACGATATATAAAATTAACATTTCCCTACTGTGATTTGAAATCTGACCAAGTGATCGATAGGCAGCTCTCTTAACGACTGAGCCAAACCGACATGTCTTACAGATCTACAAAAATTTATGTAACAAATAGTCAAGGGCTTATTTCATCCTAGTAAATAAATACATTTATACTAAAAAATACATATTTTTATAATTTTTTATTTATTATATATACAATACAAAAGTTGAAGTAATTATCTTCAGTCGGAATAGAAGTAGGAGTGGAGCTTGATCCTGCAGCAGCAAGGCTTGTCTATTATCTTTTTAATGTTAAGGGATTAAAATTGAAAACCCTTGATAACATAATATTGAGATTAATATTTATACACACACCATTATTTTGCACATGTATAAATGTGTACCTAACATGCTCATACATGGCATACATTATAAGGGGTTCATGATAAACTACATTGAGCAATGATAGGGCCAAAAACTATAGGTCGATAATGACTGTACATATATCTGTTATGTCACAGACATACTGTTTTGTCTGGTAAATCCTAGATAAGTACACTTTAAATTTACTCAAGGAAATCGGGGTCAACTGTGATTCAAAAGGTAGAGATTTGATAGTCCGAAGCTATACTTATGTACATAAGCATTGAAACATAAGTCTTCCCCAGTCAGGTGGTTGCTTTACCCATCCCAATAACACAGCTGGTTGAGTTTTATTACACAACAACTAAAATTACACAAACTAGGATGAAAATGTGATCCTTCCTTTTACTTTACATTACTCTAATTTGAGTTTGCATATTGATCGATTCAGTAGTTCCTTTGCTACTACAAATCTTATTGGCATATATATATCATCATCAGCCATTGTAAGTCCACTGCTGGACAAAGGCCTTTCTCATCTCCATCCAGGACTGCCTATTTTGTGCTAACCTCTGCCAAGTCTTACCAGCAAATATTTCTATCTCGTCCCTCCATCTTGTATCTAGTCTTTTCCTACTTCGTTTACTGTCCCATGGGCACCAATAGGTTAGTCTTTTCTCCATCTATTGTCATCTCTCCTTGCTAGGTGGCCAATATCTTTCAATCTAGTCCTCTCTCTGATCCATGTTGATCTTTTTCTATCTCTTCGAGTTATCCCTTGCATTGCTCTTTCCATGGCTCTCTGTGCTATTCCGAGTTGGTTTTCAGCTCGTTTTGTTAATTTCCATGTTTCACATCCATAAGTCATGGCTGGTATTATGCAGCCGTTGTATACTTTACACTTTAGGCACATGGGTAAGGTGCTCTTCAAAATGTTTCTATTCATACCGAAAGCCTTCCAACCTATCGTTATGCATTGTTTTATTACACAGTCTTGGTCTTTCTCTAGTTTTATTACTTGTCCTGGGTAGATGTATTCATATAGTACTCATTTACAATTATGCGTCACAATTCAGCATAACTTTTTTAATAGACCTGTTTCCAACCGAAGGAGGCTCAATACATTAGTAGAGCGAATATTGTATCAAAATATTTATTGGTTCATTACAACCTGTACAGTTTGTTTCTCGAGACTTCGATCTTCAGATGAACAGTTACTGTTGTTTCGTTAATTTCTTATATAGCTGCAATTATTAATGGTGAGATTTTTTTGAGTCCATAATGGCCAGTGTTGGTCAGTCAGGCGAAATTTCTTGTCGTGGGTGGGATTTATTTTCAAGTGCTTTTTTGGATGTATCACTTTGTGTACAGTTTATCTATGTTAGACATTTTTATATTATATTACATTACACACATAGATATATATATATTTATATTTTTTTTTCAATTGTCCACAAGGTGTTGTGAGTATGTGAAGATGGCTGTCCTGTTATTTTGCCTGTCCGTTATTTATTCTCCTTTTATTTTAACTTGAGCAATTTTTTATAATCCACTTTCAGCTTGCTAGGCCTGTTAACTGTACATTTCAGGAAAACATTCCCTACTCTGAGCTTGGAAAATAAATTGGAGGTGTTAACACGATTCTCACTCATTCTCAACATTGAAACGTGACAGGTCTCATATTGTAGCTGTTTTTGTTTATTATTTACTAAGAGGACAATGCCAGTTATAGAAAATAAGTCAAGCAAAGCAGGGATAGATGCTGATAGTTATTATCTGAGGCTTTGTCTTTAATCTTTACCTTCTAAGTGAAAGATGAAAGGGTTCTCTCCCTTTGTGAAACCGGCCATTTTGAACTTGTCAGACTAAAGAATGGTTGATAAGTTTAGAATTAATCTCTCATTGGTGACACAGTTTACTATTCATGGTCAATGGACTGGCAGAGAATCAGAAAAGTAGTTGAATATGAAACTCATTCTAATTGATGTGACAATAAAAATGATTCACTATAATCAGCCAATTCAAAAAAATAACATTTATACACTGTGGGTATAGCAGATTTTACAAATATGAAATGTTAGAATGAGCTCTTTTTCTGTGAAATCTGTTTTTTTTCTATTTACAATGTTGGATATTATTGTTGCACCTTCATGAATTGAACATACAGGTTTCTAGTTTAAGGATAAACCACATATGTAAATGCTTAGAAATGTTATTTTTTTTATATTAGAAAATAGTTGAATTAGAGAGTCAATAATTGGAGGGATAATCTTTGTTTAGAGACTAACAATTTGAAATTTGACACAGTTTTTCAATAAAAGTGAAAAGTTGTCTTAACCAGCATAATTCATACTAAATATTATCCTTAAAATAACTTTCAAATTTTATATCAGTAATTAATCTTACAAAAGTCCTTGTATCTCTTTTGTGGTGCTCCCCCCTTCTCTGCCAGCCATAGACCAGTTCTCTGAACAGGAGGATCTTTGGAAGACTACTGTTTTCCATCCTCGATATGTGTCCTACACACTAATATGGGTAATAATGATGTTGAGATCATTTTAACCTTAATAATAGAAAAAATGTTATCTAATATTTTAAAGCTAATGAAAAAGACAAAACAGGTCAGGTCTGGTTAGTCACTCAATAGAAACCGTCACATGACCAATGTCTTTTGGCAGCATGCCATGTTGGGGGTGATCAATTAAAAAATTGGAAAAAGGAGAAATTAATGAATAACTTCTCTTGCCTTTTGTTGGGCGTGATCACTAAAAAGTCTGAATTTTCAACAAAAAAACTAGCATGAATGCTGCCAGACACAAACTAAGGAACCAGTTTAGCATAAACTTACAGTGTGAATTGAAACCCTCACTAAAAACCTAGGGGCGGGGGGTTAAAAAAATTTTTTTCTAGACATAATAAGGAGTAAATTAAATGATTAAATTTTCAGCCCTCTAGCTCCAATGGTGTGGCCCGTACGCACGATACATACAGCCAGATTCACTTGAAAACTGAAGAAACCTATGTTGACAGTTTTAGTTGATGTTTTCTAACTAGACTTTTTATTAGCTCTTCAGAACCCAAACACAAGATAAATGGTGATATGCTTATGTACAAACCTTTTAACAGAGACATACCACCCACAAAACAGTTTGCAAAACTTGTAAATATTTCCAAAGAACGGTTAACAGTTTACTCCATTTTAAATTTTGTTTCTTCTTTTTCTAATGCGAAGGAATTTCCTTTAACAGAATCCAGAAATGGTGGCATTGCCGGAGAAACCAGAAGGAGAACAACTGAACAATTTCTGGAAGCTAATGACAGATGTTTTGTATTATTTTAGTAAAAAGACCAAACAACGTTTGGTAAGGGAAAGAAGCAAGATGACAAAAAAGGATTCTATACTATAACTAAATGTAAATCTACAAAGCCACACATACATTGGTGGAGTTATAGGATCCATGTGCATCTTAGTCAGCAATGACCCAGCAATATTTTTGTTATCTGATGAAGAAAATAAATAAGTAGTCTATACCTCATTATTTTTTATTAAATTTGACTAGTTTTTACCTTTATCTTAATTTTAGTTGTTTTTATACAACTTTCAATTCGGGCGTCGTTTCTATGGCAATGAATAACAGCGCGGTCGGAAATAAAGAATAAGTCTTCGGTTAGAATCGAACTCACACCCTCATTGCCAGAGGGAGACTAGCTGCTTTTACTAATCTGCCATAAAGACTTCATGGATTAGCAGAAGCTGATTCACACTTTTAAACCACACTCCTTATATCTCGGCACTATATTTTTGTTGTTTTTATGTATAAGAACTAGTAGTCTTAATAAATCAAGTTTAAGTTTTTAAGTTGTATATGAAACAACTGAAATAATGTGTTACAATTACTTCATCCAATAAAATAAATAAGTAGTCTATACCTTTATTATTATTGGATGAAGTAATTGTAACACATTATTTTAATTAAATTTGACTAGTTTTTACCTTCAATTTAATTGAACCTTCATCTGAATTAAAAGTTGTATATAAAAACAACTGAAATTAAGATGAAGGTAAAAACTAGTCAAATTTAATTAAAATAATGTGTTACAATTACTTCATCCAATAATAATAAAGGTATAGACTACTTATTTATTTATTATTCAGTTGTTTCATATACAACTTAAAAACTTAAACGCAATTCATTAAGACTACTTCTCAAACATAAAACCAACAGAAATATGGTGCCGAGAGTTGGATGTAAGGAGTGAGTGGGGGCAACTTTTCAGAAAGAGCATTTTATTTGATTCAGTATGTCTGACACTTTCCTCTTTTCATAGTGGGCATCTAGCTGTCCCCGCGCCAAGAAGTGGGGGCAGCTGCCCCTGTGGTTCCGGTGCCTCTTGTGGTAGTACTACACATAAAGTCACTTTACATTGATAAATACAAGATATTTTTGTATATACAGTCTGCATCCTAAGTATCTCTACCAATTAAGTCAAGACTAGAATGTTAGCAATGCTAAGAGAACAGCACGGTCCTTTTAGTACTTAGAAGTCTGCTAACTATGCAGAAGAATGTATTCTGGCATATATCTACATAAGTCCACTCAGATAATGTAATGGTTAGCATTCTTCACTCTAAAATGTGTTGGTGGACTTGCATCCTGCCAAGGGGCTGGTCATAAAAACTTGTAAGAATAAAGTCCTGGTCTCGATTTTGTCTACTGAACATTGAAAATGGCCCATCTTTATAGTCTCTTCAGACAGGATACAGCACTTTCGTCTACATTACTTTAGCAAATATCAGTTTGGTCTAAATCACTTTGGTCCCAACAATATCTCCAAACTGAACATTGAAAATAGCCAGACAAGCCGAAATATATCTGTTCTACTAAAAGTTGAATGTTGCAAACTTAGTTTTGATTTTAGTTTTACCTAAATTTAGATATTTTATATCTAAATTGGCAACACTGAAGAGAAGTAACAAATACTTTGAAGCTGTAGTTTCGTATGACAAACTACAAATTATTTTACATGACTATAATGGCAGGTTGCTCAACATACCATAAAGTCCAGCCCCTTCCAAACATGCACCTTTGGAACGGGCACTGCCTTAGTGAAATTAATGGGGCAAATATGCAATGGCTCAAAGTTTTATTATGATTCAATTCCCAAGGTTTAAAAAACAAACACATTCATTAACCAGATTCCCAAATAAATTAATGTTTTTTCCACAAACATGCTATATATGAAATGCTGAAGTGTTTTTTGTTTAAATCTATGATTTACCAGTTAAAGTTCTGTTGAGAAGCCTGCAGAATTCATTTTCGACATTACCATTTTTATTAGAAAATAAAATGAACTAGCATTCTAAGGGAAATTATGAATCACCACCACCAC
>VCCN01002351.1:444606-457793 GCA_006491835.1 Architeuthis dux | reverse complement strand
AAAAAAAGTTCTTTCTAGACATAAGGAGAAAATGTTGAAATGTTCTGCCATCTAGTTCCATTGGTGTGGCCTGTACACATGATACATACATAGCCAGTCAGCCAAGCTTAAAGACTGAAGAAACCTATATTGACAGTAGGTGACAGTTTTGGTTGACGGTTTCTAATACAAATGGGTAGTTGTTTGCTTATAAAATGTGATTATATTACTAAACCTTTTATATGAGCAATACAGAGAAGGAAAAAAAAAAACTTCTGTAATGATTTTTTTTCATACTGTATGCAACAGAAGACACTGAAGAGAAAGAAAATATGAGGGAGAAACAAATATATGCCATTGCCTGGAGAGTACATGCACATTTCAAGAGAAGCTGATCACTCTCCAAGTGCTTTCAAATCAATGAAAAGCATCACGTTACAAATTCCCAATATAATGCCAGAAACTCGTACAACTGCTAAACCTTGCCAACTGGATGAGAGAATGAAACCTAGTTGATTCCTCTTTGTGTTGGATGTTATTCTGTCTTACACAATTTGGAGAACTCTTTTTACAAAGAATGAGAAACTCCATAAATTTAACCCATTAACTGACGATGTGTAATAGTTATCCATTGCAAGATAAAAGCCCTTGTCCATTGCAAGATAAAAGCCCTTGTCCATTGCAAGATAATCACATCAAGATAAAAAGCCTGACTCACAGATAGAACTAAATTGCCTCCACAAAATGGAAATTTTATTGAATTGGCCATAAAAAAAGTAATGACAAAAATTCCTGTCATTCGCAGTTATTGGGTTAATGGCTACCCAGCTTATCCTTTCTGATCATCTGTGGAAATTTAAATAGGATTTTCTATTCATTAAAAATAAAGTCCTTTGAATACAATTATATTACAAGCCTTGCTGCTGCAGGGTCAAACCCCACTCCTGCTTCTATTCCGACTGAAGATGATTACTGCAACTTTTGTATTGTATATATAATAAATATGTAGAATATAAGACTAGTCAGTTTAACTAAGTTGGTAAGAGAACCGCCTACCAATCAGTTAGACATGATTTCAAATCAGGGTAGGGGATTTTTAATGTGACGAGACACACAAACACTGAAGAGTTTGCTCCCCTAAGTTTGGTGAATCTTGTTCATTCGCATTTAATAGCTACCCAGCTTACCTTACTTTCTGATCATCTGTGGAAATTTAAATAGGATTTTTTATTCATTAAATTCCGACTGAAGATAATTACTGCAACTTTTGTTTTGTATATATAATAAATAGATTTGTGGGAATATTAGCTCAGATGGTAAGAGAGCCACCTACCAATCAGTTAGATGTGATTTCAAATCTGGGTAGGAGATTTTTAATTCTACATATCGATTCAGATTAACGCAACGAGCCAGACAAACTGAAGAATTTGCTCCCCTAAATTTGGTGAGGATTGTTCTTGTTCTTGTTACGGTAGAAAATCAAAGTCAACACCAGATTTGGACTGAAGCTTGATGATATTCATTTTTTGCTCTATGCTATTTGTCTAACTTCCAAAAACTCATTGTTACTAGACTTCTTTCAGATTTGTAGGTTTTCAATTCTTCATTTCCAGATCTATGACGATGATTAAAAGCCTGTGCAATGAAGTTTTAAGGTGAAGTACAATGTACACAGGGCCGACCCCACCCTTTAATGATGAAGCAAAAGGCTAACGATTGGTGCCCATGGGACAGTAAACGCAGTAGGAAAAGACCAAACACAAGATGGAGGGAGGAGATAGAAAAGTTTGCCAGTAAGACATGGCTTAGATCAGCACAATCGCGATTATCATGGAAGGAGACAGAAAGGCCTTTGTCCACCAATGGACTTATAATGACTGATGTTGATATATATGAGAATGCACACATGCATAAAAATATGGGTGATATTAAACTAACCTTCTCAGTTGCATCTTTCCAGCTTGCAAAAAAATAAATAAAGTGCCTCATCTGAACAATGCTATCCGTCTAACTACCAAGAACTCCTTGTTACTAGTTTTCTTTCAGACCTGTAGGTTTTCACTTCTTCATTTCCAGATCTATGATGATGATTAACTGTATTCTGCAGCCATAGTAATAGAAACATCCTACAGTGGCATTCAGTCCTTCATTTGAAACCACTGCGTTTTCTCCCTGGCGAGCGTTCTTAGCTCCCTCAGTTTCTTGCCAGATCTGAACTTTCCCAGTTCTTTGTCTTTGAGATCTGCTCGCAGCCTACCAATCAAGTTTGTGCAATGATGACCTTTACAAGCTTTGTAGTTGTTGGGTTCTACTACAGTAAATTCTAGGGATCTTTGTGCAAATGTTTCTTCAGGCATCCATAGTACATGACCAAACATGGACCACCGTAGTTGGGTCACTTTTTCCAGATTTATACTATGTTTAACTCTTTCTTCCCTGATAACGCCTCTAGGCGTGATCATAAATTTCACTCATGCCCTGATCATACGTACAAGCGTGATCTTGTATTTGCATTATTTCCCAGACAACAACAAAAAAAATTACTAAATCTTTTAAATTTAAATCTTACACAAATTTAAATCATGACAATGCCAATCAATCAATAATAATACCTTTTGTATTTCTTTGTTCAGCCACAGGCTGTTAAATTAGTTTAAGGACACACAGGCACATTGTTATCAGGGAAGTAATCAAACAAAGGGAGGAAAGAGTTAAACAACAGACATTTTTTTTAAATTTAATTTTCCTCCATATGAAAAGACAATAAAAGTTCAGCAGGGAATAAAACATAAGATACACAGTAAGTTGAGCCATTTTTCCAGATGAAAATGTGTATTTTATACCATAAAATATATGGTTCTCGTTAAGGTTATTCCAACAGTAAGCTATTAAAAACTTCTGTTTTTAAGAAGTGAAGAACCAATACAAACAGTAAGCCTCAAAATAAATAAATAATTAAACACTGTAGAAACCATTACATGACTAACATCTTTTGGCAGCATGCTGTGTGGGGGGTGATCAATCAAAAAATTGGAAAAATAGGTGATCAAGGAATAAATTACTTCTCTCGCATTTTGTTGGGCAGTGATCACTAAAAAGTCTAAATTTTCAAAAACCAAGCATGAACGCTGACAGACACAAACTAAGGTACAAATTTAGCATAAACTTAAATTATAAATTGACCTCCCCCCCCCCCACTCACTAAAAACTTATTTTGAGCAGGAATTTTCAAAAAAACAAAAATACTGTTTTTTCTAGACATAAGGAGTAAATGTTTAAATTTTCAGCCCTCTAGCATCATTGCTGGAGCCTGTACATGTGATACATACCCAGCCAGACCAGCTTAAAAACTGAAGAAACCTATGTTGACAGTTTTGGTTAACGGTTTCTAATACAATGTAAGACCTTATATAAATGCTGGCTTGATTCTCCTATTGACATACACCAAAGAATAAAAAGAGAATATTGACAAAGCAAGTGACTAAACAAAATACTCCAAACTTGCCCTCAGATAAAAACACACACGGGGAGGAAGAGGTCCATTTGATTATAAAAAAAAACACAATTGTTGCATAAATCCAGGTACTCAATATTTTATCTAAAATCCTTGGATCCAGGAACATTTCGGATTGACAGTATATACATATTGTATATCCTGGAACTAGCCAGTACTAAAACCCAAGTTTTCAAGAGGATCTTCATTTTTTTACCCATGTCATGTTTTCCTATGTTTAATTAGATTCTATTCTGAAGAAAAAAGGTATCTTCTATAGTTTTGAGAAGGGTCATTAATATTCAAATGGTTCTTCGGACGATTGAACTCCTAGTTATTTTTGACGTAAACATGATATTTCGGCCGATCCATTCTTCGGCCTTCTTCAGATGTAAAATCCGAGTGTGATGGGTTAAACAGAAATTATGTTTAAAGGGGTTAGCCCTTATAGCGCATGGCCAGGGTGTTTCTGTGTCTTTGTCCTGTCGGGTTTAGATTTGTTGGGAAGTGGAAGCCACATCGGGTTGAAATCTGCACTTGTCTGGCTAATGCATTTAGTCGACATATTTAAGGCAATATAAATAGCCACAGCAATGCGCTAGACTGCCTTGCGGCACTGAGCAGAAGACATGCTTATTTTGTTGTGATGCATGTGGGGCTATCCAAAGTAGCAGTGATGTGTTAAGTAATCCTGGGAATCGGTGAGATACACAATTCAGTATTGATTATTAGAAGATTTTCTTCCTTTCCTCTTAAAATCTGGAGATTGGAGTTGGGTAAAATGTTTGATTTTAAGCCTTTTAAGATCTTTGTAATATGAATTGACCAGTTAAAACAGTGTTTATTTCTCTTGTTAAAACCATTAGATAGCTCAAATGGCAATGGGCAGGCCATGTTGGAAGAACGCTGGACATCACGACAATGTGGACTCAGTATTGGCATGATGATGATGATTTGAGCACATACACAGCAAATTTATCAATTCTTAAGAGAAATATCCTTAAAATTTATTTCTATCCGAAACCTTCAGCCAAATCTGTCACCCAAACTATAGGTTTCTTCGCTTTTAAGTTGGTCTGGCTGGCTATCTAAGTATCAATGCGTACAGTCTGCACCAATGGAGCTAGAAGGCTGGAAATTTAAATATTTACTCCTTATGTCTAGAAAAAAAATTTTTTAAATCCCCCCACCCCCAAAATAGTTTTTTTGTAGTGGGTTCAATTTACAATGTAAGTTTATGCTAAATTGGTCCCTAGTTTGTGTCCAGTTGCGTTCACAGAGAAGCACCATTTAGCATGGCCTGCTTTACCAATAACACCCTAGGCAGAATCCCTCCACAAGCCTACATACAAAATTTCATTGAACCATATTAAGAAATAACAAAGTTATCCAATTGAGTAAAAGAAGACAACAACGATGACAGACACCCATAGTGAATGATAGTCCCCATCTTTTTTTTTCCCCCCTGTCGGGGAGTATTAAGTATTCCTGAGTTTATTTTTGCAACCACTTCCTACCTTTCTACAATTTTTTTATCCTTTAACAAAATGGTCAACTTCCTGTTTCTATTAGTGCTTCCCACAAGAGCTTGAAGTAAACACTCAAGTTCCAGACTATTTACAAGTATTGGATTTCAAGGGTCATGACCTCCTGCTGACCAAATCTTAATATTAGCAACAATTTGAAAAAGTAACCTCATTTTGCAATTTACCTATTTAAAATTGGAGGCATTTTTTTTACCAGACCTCCCATTTTAAATGCAAATTTTTTAATTTCTTAGAGTTTTAAAAGCATTGTCTCTAGGGCTGCAAAAATGTTCAATCCTTTGAAAGGAACCAAGAGCAGTTCTTTGCTGAGAAAGATAAAAAAAAAAAAAACATTCTGGGAGGATGGAATTATGAAATTGCTTAAACAATGGCAGAAGATAAAACAAAACTGTAATGGTATGTTGTTCAATAAAGTTAATGTTGAAGAAATAAAAAAAAAAAATAAATAAAAAAAAGTCTTATTTTTACTTAATAAAGCAAATAAACCTTTTGGGTAACCTATGGTTTTTTTAAATATTTGGTTCCTAAGAGATGTGAAGCTGAATTTTTTTTTCATGTACAGACAGGGTAGGTGAAAAGAAACTCCCTATTGGAAATAACTTTATTATTCAATCTTTATTTGCCTCTGCTAATCCATGAAGTCTTTGGTCGATTGGTAAAAAGCAGCTAGGCATAAACTAGTCTCCCTCTGGCAATGAGGGTGTGAGTTTGATTCTCACCAAAGGATTACTCTTTATTTCCGATTGTGCTGTTATTCTTTGCCATTGAAACAGTGGCCCGAATTAATAAGTTGTTTAAAGACAACTAAAATTAGGATGAAGGTAAAAACTGGTCAAATTTAATAAAAGGGGTGTGTAACGATTTTAGTCAAACTAGCTTTACTTTGGACCATACAAGGGTAAAATTCTACCACTGTAAGAACTATCATGACTTCTGGACAACAGGAGTTGGCATGTGCTATTTTTAAAAGCTTCCTGCACCTGAATTTGCCTCACTTTAAGGTAAAATCACCAGTCAGAGTCAACTTGTGAACAAGCCTGGTCACACCTATTTGGCGTCTCCTAAATCAGGCCATATTTAAAGATCAACTAAATCTAAATGCTAACACTATTCTATGTTTCCTCCCTATTGTCTCAACTACTAACCAGTACTAAAGCCACTAACTAATGCTAATATTTAAGAAACAGATGAACTTAAAGAACTGACTGATCATCTTGTGTTTCTACATAGAAAAAAAAAGAAGGTAGGTTGTCTTTTATATATCTTGTTTGACGTTGTGACTTCCTTCGAAGCCCAAGTCATCACAAGGACCAAAGTAAAATTTGTTTCACGAAAATAAAACAATATTTACAAAAGTTACATATCATTTCTAATAGGGAGTTATTTCTCACCAACTCTGTAAGTGTAAGTTTGTTTTGGGTTGTTTTTTTTTAAATAAAATTTTAAATTACAAACCTTTAGAGCAATATTAAATATCCAATGTCATCTGAAAAAGAAAAAAAATGTATTTATTTAACATTTTAAAAAGAGATAAAACAATTTTGTCTTATAAATCATTTTAAAGCCAGTTTTAATCTAAACAGCTGTTTCTTCTTACTTATTTACTTATCATGGAACCCGGGTTTTATATTTAGATCCCCTTTTCTGATAACGATCCTTTCCAGTTTGGAATTAAGTGACCTTATTTTATGACGTGAAAAAAAAAAAAAAAAAAAAAAAAAAAAAAAAAAGAGTATTTCAAAATAATTTCAGAAACTGTCAACATAGGTTTCTTCAGTTTTTAAGCTCGATATGTATGTATTGCACATACCGGCCGCACCAATGGAGCTAGAGGCCTGTAAAATTTAAACATTTACTGATGTTTTTTGGGTTTTTTTAAAAATTGTTATCAAGGGTGAAATAGAAAAATCGGCTATGGCCGACCACATCTAGGGAGAGAAAGACAACCATTTTCCTCTCTGGGAAGTAGTGCAGATTATTGACAGAGAATGATGTTGGAAGCAGAGAAAAATCAAAGAAGCAGCTCACATCAAAATGTCGACTAAATGTATTAGACAGATAAATGCCAAGTACAATCTGTGACAATAAATAGGTTTTTAGTGTGGAATTCAATCTGCAATGTAATTTCATGCTAAATTGGTCCCTTGGTTTGTGTCCGGCAGCATTCACACTCTTTTTGACTTTTTTTAGTGATCACTGCCCAACAAAAGGCAAGAAAAGTAACTTATTCATTGATCACACTTCTTTCTAATTTTTTAATTGATCATCCTCATAACACTGCCAAAAGACATTGGACATGTGACAGTTTTTATTGATTGACTAACCAGACCTACTTTTTTTAATTTTAAAAAAAAAACAAAATTAGTAAAGTAACTAAATCACTTTTTAAAAGTTGCAAAGTATAGTTTTTAAAAAGCAATTTTTATTGCTTAACTAGCTAGATTAAGTCTTAGGGTGTGTCAGTGAAACATTTTCTGTTGAGGTGGTTGAAACATCGGAACTATCAAGTTAAAGCCCACTGTCCTGAAAAACGTTTATGTCATGTAAGCATACATGAAGGTTTTTGCAGGGTCAGTGTGTTTTTTTTGTTTTGATACCAAGAGTAGTAAAAAAAAATTTGAATGTCTGACATAGATAAGTGGGTAGATAGGATGGTCAGTCTACTTAATTGCATGCCTGACTATGTAAGTAGACAATGGCCTGGGTAAATCCTTTTTTTCTTTCTCTGGTTCTTTTCAGGTATAGAATATAAAGTGTTCCAGCTATTTTCACTCCTACAAGTTTTACACACAAACTAGATACATTAAATATAGAAATCAGAAATTTATTGAGATCAATATGTAATTTACTAGCTAGATATATTTGAATTTCTATGAAACTGTTTTCTAAAAAAATAATAGAAAATTTGTTTCAGTTGAAGAGTCCATAGTTTCAAATGGTGGGAAGGAGGTACTTTTATCAAAGTTTTATTCCCGAGTGAGAGAGTCAAGTGTTACTGACAGCAAACCAAGAAAATCACACTGTTGATTATAGCAAATATCTTTACAATACTTATATAGTGTTGAGAAGGGTCATTAATATTCAACTGGTTCTTTGAATAATTGAATTCCTTATTGTTTGTGTTGTAAACACAATGTTTTGGCTGATCCATTCTTCGGCTTTCTTCAGGTGTAACATCTATGTGTGATGGGATAAACAGAAGTTTTATTTTTAAAGGGAGTAACCCTTATAACGCAGGGCCTTGGTGTTTCTGTGTCTGTCGGGTTTAGGTATTATCTATACTGGAGAAATGAGCCACCCCCGTCAAGATGAGACTTGAACACAAAATCAAGGGTGAAATAGAAAAATCAGCTATGGCCGACCACATCTAGGGAGAGAAAGACGACCATTTTCCTCTCTGGAAAGAAGTTCAGATTATTGACAGAACAATGTTGGAAGCAGAGAAAAATCAAAGAAGCAGCTGACATCAAAATGTCGACTAAATGTATTAGACAGACAAGTGCAGAGTTCAATCCGATTTAAAAATAAAACTTCTGTTTACCCCATCACACTCAGATTTTACACCTGAAGAAGGCTGAAAAATGGTTTGGCGGAAACATTGCGTTTACAACACAAACAACAAGAAGAAGTTCAATCATCTGAAGAACCATTTGAATAAGTGTATTAGCTTAGCATGAATTGGTATCTCACAAACAATGGCCAGCTGGATTGGATGGCTGATCATTGCTATTCGTCTGTCCAAATCTGGGTTTTTTTCAAATGAACTACTAACAAGTAGTTCATTTGAAAAAAAATACAAGTGGAAAAAAATTCACGAATATATTTAGATTGAGATTTTTTTTTTATAGAGAAAAAATACTGAATTCATTTACGGGAATAGTCTGTAGTTTGAAACAATGGTCAGGGATTGGGTTTTTTTCACCAAAACTTTAAATCCCCCTCACCCAGTGGAAGAGTCCAGTGTTATGACCGACAAACCAAGAAAATCACTGTTCATTATTAGAGTAAAAATTAAAAAAAAATTTTTATACCTTGTATCGTATCGATACAAGGTATAAAAAATTTTTTTTAAATTGTATTATTGTGACAAGCAGAAATATAATAAAACAAAAATAAATCACACCTATAAAAAATTAGCCGAATTTTGATCTGAAATTTTCACTGTATACGGTTTGATCTATATGATTAATATTCACCACTGAATTAAGTGCATTGACAAGGCTGAAAAATAAATATTTGCTGTGTACATGTTTTTTCATCATTAGGCTATGGACTTATTGATCTGCCTATCAAGAAGAAGTCTGTTAAAATATTTAAGTTTGTTAAAAATAAATTTTAAAAATAAAGATAAAAAAATCTTCAAAGTATCAAATTAGTTTTAGGATGGCTGTTTATCTCCCAATTTTTGTAATTTACATTATTATGAATTATATTATTAATATTATTATATAATATAATTCTATATTTACAATATTGTTATGAAAACTTTGAAATTGAAAGATCCAGTAAAAGGCAATTCAACATGGTGACGAGAAAAAATTCACAATATTTGGCTCATTCCAGGAACCACACCAAACTTCCTGATAGATCCTCTACATTGAACTCAGCACTGGCAAGAGAACCCAGCGGTTGCCCTCAGCCAGTGTTGCCAACTCAAAAATATTTTCGTGCTAGTTTGACTGCTAAAAAAAGCGCTAAATTTGTTTAAATTGCCAGAAATGGCCAAAAACCACCAAAAAGATGCTAAAAATAGTCAGAAAATGGCCAGAATGTTTTAGCCAAAAACATGCTAATCTAGCGCTTTTTGCACTGCTAAAACAAGAAACATGCTAAATCTAGCACAAAACGCGCTAAATTGGCAACACTGCCCTCAGCACCGTTTCAAAGATCAACTCAAACACTATGAAGAAAACCAACATCAACCCAGAAATCTGGGAAGAACAAGCAGCAGATCACAAACTGTGGCATCAAAACTATCTCTAGTTCTACAGAAATGTTTGAACAAGAATGTCGCAGAAATGAAGAGTGTTAACTTGCTCCCCTGTAGTCCTTCCACGTGCTCCACTCCCTCATACACTGGAAGCTTATCTACCAAGGGAGGCAACTCAAGATTAGCCATGATTGGCTAACATCCCAGAACCAGAATTGATATGCAAATCAATCACCAATGAATTGGCAAGCGCCATCTACCCTGAAGCCTTCATTAACTCCAAACAGACAATTATCATTGCTAAGCACACCAAATATCCAGAAGTTCTTTCAGTTCAATATAATATAAATAAAAACACAAATGTTATAATCATTCACAAAGAGGACAAACAAGATGAAAGAACTGTCAAGCCTAAAAGAAACGAAATATTCAGAAACGAGAATAGCTGACAACAACTAAATGTGGTCTTGAAGAATACTTTTAAAAAAATTTTTTACTACAATATTATCCTATTATAAAATTACCCTACTAAGCATAAAGAAAAGATTTTTAGTACATCAATAGAAGTTGATATGCCAAAAATGTAGAAAACTATTTCTTGTCTCAGCATAATGGCTACTCTCTTGGTTAAAACAACTGGGCTTTCATTAAATATCAAAATAAGAGGGTGTACCAATAAGTCCACAGCCTGTTATTAGCTGAATTTTGATCTGAAATTTTCAGTGTATAAGGTTTGATCTATAGGATTAATATTCACCCTTGAATTAAGTGCATTGACAGTGATGGAGATTATGCTGAAAAATAAATATTTGCTGTGTACATGTTTTTTCATCATTAGGCTATTGACTTATTGATCTGCCTACACATAAGAAGTCTGTTAAAAATAAATCTTAAAAGTATAAAAAGGTCCACAGGAGACAGGAGACAGGAGAATTAGTTGCTTATTAGGACTGTTAACTTCGAGATACCAGATATTTTATTTTTTTGTACAAACCATAAAATTCTTTAAAACGTTATATTTTGTCAGTAATTAGATGCCCAAGAACCTGTATAACAATTTTCATTCTAATCGGTTCAGCAGTTCCATAGTTCAAAGAAAAAGACACTTAAATTTTTCATCCTTTTTGATAGTCTCAAATGGTTGCCAATTTGTCACTGACCATCCCAAACTCAGCTCAATTTGATCAAGTAGGAAGACGTAATTTGAGATTTTTGAACTACTCTTTAAAGAATTGAAAATTTGCAGCTGGTTAAAATTTCTGAGCCTTAAGAAAAAATTAAAAAATAGATTTTAAAAAGATAAGTTGAAGTCTACATCTACATTTTGTACTGTGATGTAATTTTGCTCTTAACTAGTTTCCCCAAGCCAACCAAGCCTTATCTAAGCCAAAATCAAGATTATCTATTTATATTCCTTTGGGCTCTTTCTATGAATTCATAGCATTAAGGATAAGAATGCTACATAATGAAAGGTCAGGTGTTAATCTTTCAGCAGATCCCAAACTGACCTTTCCTTGATTCAATACAGTTCCAGACCCCACACCTGACATCTCACTGTATCTAAGCTTAGAGAATTGGGATATGAAGTCTTGCAGCATCCTCCATATTCACCTGACATTTCACCTACAGATTATCATCTTTTCAAGCATTTTGAACTTCATATCCATAATAAAAGGTTCATGAATAGGGAAGCCATATTTCATGCTGAATTAGTGACTATTAAGCCTGAAGAATTTCATAGAAATGGCATATTATCATTAGAGGATCGATGGAGAAAGGTTATTCCTTCAAATCGGTCATATTTTGATAAAATATTTAGCAAGTATTTGGTTGTTTATCTCATCTTTCATCTTACTTTTCCAAAAACGACACTTCATACGTAACAACCAAATAAATAAGAAAGTGACAGACAACCACCCAACTCACGACATTGTACTTAAGAGAAACAAAAACACAGAAATAGTTTTGTTTTGCTTCTTTTTTTTTCTCTATATGAAATTCAGATGGTAGAAAGCTGTCACCTTAGAATAATTAAATGGCTCTCCAAATTCCTGTTTCTGTTCTTCTCTAAACTGTAAGCAGGTTACTCTTCCATAAAGGAGACTAGAAAATGGAGTGCAGACTTCCAAGATTTTATGATAAATGGGTCAAGACTAATTTGTCTCTTGTAAATTCATACCATATGGACTTTCCAAATTTTAAAATTAAAAGATCTTGTCTACCGTATATGCCAGTATATAAGTCAGACAATAATTTTTTTTCTTCTTTTAAATTAAAAAAAGTATGCAAATATTACACTGCATCTAATGCACTGGTATTATGACATGGGGGTTGCCAACAGAAGCTCAAAGCTCGATATGGACAGTTATGAGGCTTGGAGGAGTTGCTATGAGCAATAATTCTCCAAATACCTTTGTACAGTGTTGCTAATGTAGATGGGTTTTTTTTTCAATTTTGAAATCACTCCCAAATTTGAAAAAACAAGAAAAAAAGCATCTAAAATTGGCAACACTGGACTCCCAAATTCGAAATACAAAAATAAAAATAACTAGCATTCCAAGGGAAAATATGAATCACCACCACCTACATATGCTTCTTTTTACCTTGTAAATTAAACAGTTGTGATGGGCAGTGATCACTAAATAGTCCAATTTAAAAAAATTAAAAAAACAAGTGAGAATGCTGCTGAACACAAACTAAGGGATCAATTTGGCATAAACTTACATTGTAAATTGAACCCCCCACTAAAATCCTATTTGGGGGGGAGGGGATTTAAAAAAAAAAAAAATGTTCCCTATTCATTGAGGGGAGTGTGTGTGCAAAATTTCAAGTTTCTACTATGAACAGTTAGGGCTGGCTGAAGTCCGGATACATAGATGCACATAAATGTGTGAACACATGAATAACCTAAACCCAACAATAAACCAGTGTTGTGGGTAGCAGTGATTAAAAACACCTAAATTGGTGACACTGACCATTTGTCTTATAGTTCAACATATACAGTACATACTTTCTTTGCTTTTAAACCAGCTTATCTGTGACTATTAAGTAATCTTACTAATTTGGTACATAACACATGACCTAAGATCCTCTAGTATACAATGTTAGTATAAATAAATAAATCAGGGCAATGAACTTTTTGCACAACTTGACAACACTTTTTAATTTTAGTTGGCAAATTACATATTTGAATTTCATGATTAAATTTCCTTTATATATAAATGACGTTGAATATATA
>VCCN01002351.1:401944-414368 GCA_006491835.1 Architeuthis dux | reverse complement strand
TATATATATATATATAGTCATTTCCCAAAAATCATATATATAGTGTATAACACTTTTCAGATACTCTGGTTCTAGGCAGAAGTACCAATCCATACATAAACAATTCTGACATTTTTTACAGGTACTAGGCTAGTTATAACTCACACACACACAAGTGTGAGAGTGTGCGTGCGTATATATGTTACGCTGAATCGGTGAAATTGCGTTGTAAAAAAAAGTTTGATTTCATTTTGATTACATAAACTTTTGATCGTAAAAAAAATAGTTGTTTTATAGCCTTTTTTTGATTAAATAAACTTTTGATCAAATTAAAACTATTTATTAAGATGTTGAAAATGGCCTAAACAGCCGTAACATGTGCATCAGAAGACATATACAAGACGAAACTATGTTCATAAAAACGTTAATTTTATAATTTTAAGGTTTTTAAAAAAGAAATTTTGAAGTTTTAGAATTTTAAATTTATAACGTCCAGAACACTGAAATTGAAAATAATTTTCATTTTTCATAGTTTATTGTTAAAACTATTTACTTTTTTTTTTTTTTTTTTTTTACAATAAAAAATAACAGATAATTGTTTTACATCCTTGTTTTGATTAAACAAACTTTTGATCAAATTAAAATTATGTAAGTTAAAATTTTGCCAATTAGACAATTTCACCGACCAGGCATAACAGTGTAGAATTTGGTTACAGCAACACAAAATAGTCATTACCTTTTGTAACTTCCTAGTATGGTACACATAAGCAGTCATTTCTCTTGCAAACTGAGGCCTGCAGTTATTGTCAAGTCGGATAAAGTGGAATTTTACTGCATTCTGTATTCCTGCCTACTATTAGATGAAGTTAGCAAAAAGAGTATGGTCACATGATTGATAAAGAGAGAAGAAAGAAAGAAAATAAAATGGCCAAATTTGAATTTGGTTCTGCATTGTCATCAATTCACTCTTACACATAGAAACATGCTATTAAGAAATGTGCAGATACAGAATATTACTGTGAAAGAAATGCAGCCACCATCTGTGGTAGTAGTAGCAGGAAGAGGTGGGGGGAGATGAGGATGGTACACCCTGAAGTATGGACCAAGTTTCATATCAATCCAACATGATACAGCTGAGAAAACTGATATTTAGTATTACTAGTTGTGGTAGTAGTAGTAGTAGTAGTAGGATGAAGAAGAGGATGAAAGACGAGGATGAAAGACGAGGAGGAAGAGGATGGAAGACGAGGAGGAAGAGGATGGAAGACGAGGATGTAAGACGACGAGGAGGAGATGGAGGAGGAGGAAGAGGAAGAAGATGGTTCACCTGAAGGTCTGGACCAAGTTTCATATCAATCCAACATGATACGGCTGAGAAAACATTAGGTACCAACCGACCAAAAAGTGTCATAGAGAGATGCCTGGATGCATCTACTAATAGGGTATCTTTTGTAAATTCTTTGGTTCATCATTGTAAAATTAAATTTCAACTCATTCATTTAACATTTTTTAAGTAAAATCTAATAATCCAAAAGTATAAACTTGGTTCAGATGAAAGAAGTTACTTAAATCAATATAGGTAAAAAGTAATGAGAGTTATCTTGTAGTGATAATCAAAATAATGTGAGGTAGCAATTCTTAGAGCTTTAAAAATGCAATTCAAAGTTGTCCTTTTTATATAATTTTGCTGGTGACAACAACACAAGATTTGCATTTACACACACACATTTTATAAGAACATTTTAGAACATTTTATTTTAGTGTGAAAAAAAGTATACAATTTGTATATACAAGCACACATCATAACAATAATATTTACACAATATCTAGGGCCTTAAACCTTTGCGTTGGTGTAATAAACATCATGATTCTCCTTAAAATCATTTACATCTGTTGATAGCACTACATATTCCGGTAATCTATTCCAAAGTCCCACCACTATTGCTAAAAAAGAATTTTCTGATATTCAATCTACTTCTATTTGCTTCTACCGTATATGTGTGGCCCCTCATTCCCTTGTACCCCCTTCTAGTAAAAAATACATCAGGGTTTAATCTTGAATATTTCTATTAAGTCTCCACAATCTCTCCTATTTTCTAACAATGTTAATCCTAACACTTTTAGCCTATGCTCATAACTCATACTTTTTAATTCCGATACTAACTTAGTTGCATATCACTGGACATTTTCTAAAAGATTTGTTATCTCTCTCCAAGTACGGTGATCAGGCCTGTGCACAGTACTCTAGGTGTGGATGAACAGTCTTATATAGTATAAGGAATGGGTCCATGTCTATATATATGAAAAGGTATGCTTAATCAGTCCTAGTACCCTGTTCGCCTTAGCCGTAGCACTGGCAATATACCTGGAGAATGATAGTTTATCAAAGTATTTCCCCCCACCCCAGGGTTTTCTATGATCTTAATCGACCTTTCATGCAAATTGTGAATCCTCCCCTTATCACACACACCAGTAGATTCCATTTAGGCTGAGACATCAAAGACCGTTCTTGATCTAGCCATATGTATTTTTTTTAATATTTAGGATTTGTATAATAAACTCATTTTTCATCACGAGTGACTATCTTGAATAGAAACCGTCACATGACCAACATCTTTTGGCAGCGTGACGTGTTGGGGGTGATCAATTAAAAAATTAGAAAAAGGGGTGATCAATGAATAAGTTACTTCTCTCGCATTTTGTTGGATCACTAAAAAGTCTGAATTTTCAAAAAACAAGCGTGAATGCTGCCGGGCACAAACTAAGAATTTAGCATAAACTTACATTGTAAATTGCCCCCCCCCCCCAAAAAAAAAAAACCTATTTAGGGGGAATTTTTGAAAAAAAAAAAAAAACAAAAAAAAAACAAACATTTTTCTAGACATAAGGATTAAATGTTTAAATCTTCAGTTTCATTGGTGTAGCCTGTACGCACAATACATATATAGCCAACCAGCTTAAAAACTGAAGAAACCAATGTTGACAGTTTTGGCTGACAGTTTCTAAAGAGAAAGACTTTCCATATCAAGCAAGATGAGAGAAAAATAAAAGAAACAAGTCATCAAACACTTTCCTATGAAGTTCATATGACCCCATTTTCCCATCTTCTGAATTTTTCCTAAGGTTACTAAATGACACAGTTGACTAATTCACCAATTCTTTTCAGCAAATTCACATTTGTGCTGTTCAAAAAGTTCCCCATAATTAATTTTCAAGTTCTGAGGACTTCCACAGCATTCTTTGTCTTTGAGCTAAAATTCCCCTATTTTAAACTTCCCAAACCATCCCCATCACTGCTTGCACCAACCATCTCATTATCATAAACTTCAGTGGCAAAGTGCCTCTTCCTGTTGCACATTTTCCCCTAGGATTAAAAATGAAGAGTAAATAGTGTTGAATGGGCATATTATATACAGCTATGATTATCACGGAAATAAAGGAAGAAAAAAAAACAAAAACAATTCTTAAAGATACTGTCTATAGTTTTGAAAAGGGTCATTAACATTCAAAGAGTTTTTTGGATGATTCAACTCCTTGTTCATGTTAACATATCAGCTGAAGAAGCAGCATACATCAACATGTCAGCTGAGTGTATACATCAGACCAGTGTGAAATTCAACTCAATGTGGCTTCCATTACTCAACAGGGTCACAGTATGGAAATCCTGACCTAACCAGGGAAGGAAAGGAAAATACACCGAATCTTATGTTATAAGTGTTGCTGTGAGTAGAGAAAAAAATCTTCTGTTTACCACCATTACATTTGGATAGTATACCTGAAGAAGGCTATAGAATGGATTGGCTGAAATGTCATGTTAACAGCAAACAAGAAGAAGGCGTTCAATCGTCCAAAAAACTTTTTGAATTCTTTTCATTATTCATTGACTACTGAATTGATTTTGTCTAATTAATCACCACTACCAAAGGTTTAGGTTATTCATGTGCTCACACATTTATATCTATATATCCAGACTTTTCCCAGCCCTAACCATTTATAGTAGAAACTTTAAATTGTGTACACACACTCCCCTCAATGGGTAGGGAAAATGCTTTTTTTATTTTTGAAAATTCCCCTCCAAAATTGGGTTTTAGTGGGTGGTTCAATTTTCAATGTAAGGTTATGCTAAATTGGTCACTAGTTTGTGCCCGCTTGTTTTTTGAAAATTCAGACATTTTTTTTAGTTATTACAGCCCAACTTTTTTTTAAATGATCACTCCCAACACAGCATATATGGGTGATGGTGATTCATAATTTCCTTTGGAATGCTAGTTCATTTCATTTTTACAGTTAGTATACTAAGGACTTAACAGAATATTAATTTCATATATGCCTCATTTTTACAGCAAGAGTACACTAGTAAAGGTATAATTAGTTTATACTATCTTAGTTGCCAGCTGCAATGCTTAACGAGTTTAAGCCTACTATGAAAAACTCATTAATCAGAGTTGTAGATAGCTTCAAAATTTCAATAGCAGATGGCTAGTGTCATATTTCTAAATATTTCTTGAAATCTGAGTTTGCAAAATTAAATGTAGATATTGGAAGTATAGGATTCTAATGTAAGGAAGCTTCATAGATAAGCAGTTTTTTCTGCTCCAGAAGGTTGCTGTTAGTGTTAATCTTTTTCCAGAAAGTATTCTCATTTTAAAAATCCATGAGAGTATTTGGATGAGAGTATTTCAATGAGAGTATTTCAATGAAAACTTCTGATACTTTTCTTCTGCATATTTCTGGGATAAAGCATAAGTTTGATTTATTCCAAATCAACTGCACATTAATATGTGCATTCTCAGCTTTTTGCCAGTCCAAGTTGGAGTTTACTTTGTTCTCCCCAACCCGTAATAACAACAAGAACAATCCACACCTAATTTAGGGGAGTAAACTATTCAATGTTTATCTATCCCGTCACATTAAACCAAACCGATATATAAAATTAACATTTCCCAACCATGATTTGGAATCACAACCAAGCGATTGCTAGGCACCTCTCTTACCAACTGAGCCAAACTGACAAGTCTTATATACCTACAAATTTATTTATTTATTATATATACAATGCAAAAGTTGCAATAATCACCTTCAGTTGGAATAGAACCCTGCAGCAGCCAGGCATTTTTTTTTTTTCCAATGGGAGTTGCAGGTGGACTAGGTTAATAAACTGACTAACACTTTATGTTCACTTTGCACTAATACCCTTGGGAATGGCATGAATCCACTCGCCCTCTCAGCTATGGGTAAAATATTATTAAACAGCTTGGTCCACCCACAATTGCTGCAAACAATTCTTGGGTCTTCATGGATCATTCACGAAATGGAGAAAAAAATCATTACCTCATGTGTTGCACAACACGGGAACAGCTTGAACCGAGAGTTTTATTCAATCCAAATTGTACATAAACACCAGAAGGTAATGGACCGTCCAATCCATGCTCAATAAAACAACTCTCTACCCCAGGAGGAACCACGCATAAAAACTTATACTCTCTGACATTCGATATAATAGATATTATTCTCGACAGTGTTAATATTACATATGATTTATTTTCACATAAATTCACCTTTCTGTGGATGATAGTAAAAATAGCTGGAGTAAAATTTAAATTTGTTGAACTAAATTCATAAAATACCATTCAGAATGAGCACAAAAAATAATCCTATTTTTGTATAATAAGCTCATCCAGATGTGACAATGTTGATATTTTATGACTGAAAAAAGAATGACAATCTGTTTATCAGAGTAACAAACAATGAAAAGACTAACAGTAACAGTCAAAGGATGACAAAAAAAATGTAATGATGAGTAATTCAAAAGATTAGTGTCTATAGTATCTATGGAAAATCATGTTAATAGAAACAAAACCCACAGGAATGCTATGGTTGCTCAAATAAACAGGTCTGGTTAGTCAAACAATAGAAACCGTCACGTGACAGACGGCTTTTGGCAGCAAGCCGTGTTAGGGGTGATCAATTAAAAAATTGGAAAAAGGAGTGATCAATGGATAAGTTACCTCTCTTACCTTTTGTTGGGCAGTGACCCCCAAAAATCTGAATTTTTAAAAAACAAGTAGGAGCGCTGCCGGACAAAAACTAAGGGATCAATTTAGCAAAGGTTTATATTGCCACTTGAACCACCCCACTAAAATCCTATTTAATGGGGTATTTTCCAAAAAGGTTTTTCTAGATATAAGGAGTAAATGTTTAAATTTTTAGCCCTCTAGCTCCATTGGTGCAGGCTGTACGCATCATACATACATAGCCAGCCAGTTGGACCAACTCCAAAAACTGAAGAAACATACGTTGACAGTTTCAAATAACAGAGTAATACAATTAGCTGGATCCCTAAACATTCCACGGGTGTTGACATCTAAGATATCATTATTCTCGCGCACACACACACATATATATGTCGGAGAAATATTTCAAAGCAAAAACATTTCAGAATATAAAACCATAGATCGGATGTATGTAGTGATGATATCCATAAAGAGTGCTCAATACCTGTATAAAGAAATAATCCTTAAAAAGGTGGGCAGAGCGATATATATCTATAATAAAAAAAAGGCCCAGTTGTGTCCTTTACCAAGTCAGTTTGAAAAATCATAATAAAAGTGAAACAAGTTGTCACTAGCCGTGCTTGTCCGTGTTTCTTTCTTTTATAAGATATATATATTTCTGCAATTAAAGTATTTAATTTTGATAAAATTATTCATTACCTATGGAATGTATCTATATTAAACTATAATAACATGCAAAGGCAAATGAAACTAATAGATTCTCTTATTATTGATTACTTTTGCTGTCTATATTCTTGTAGTCTACTACTACTACTACTATAACTTAATTTTTAGGCTTCAGACTTGAGGGAGGATTAATGAATGAATGACAGTTATAGTGAAGGCGGAGTCTCTTTTGCTCCCATTCAAGCATAAGTACCCTCTTTCGTTCTTACTCTTTTTCATTACATTGCAAGTGTAGAAGGAGAAGGAGAAAAAGGATGAAAGTCACAGTCTTCCTCTTCACTAATAGAATAATTTAAGGAGTGTCAGTACCGAGAGCAGGGTGGCAGCCAGGAATTTGATTTCACCACCATTTTTATAGGATTGGGAAATTTTCCGAGGTCCGCATTTTTCTATTTTATAAAAAAAAATTTTTAAATTAAAAAAAAAAAAAAAAAAAAAAAATGGCCAAAAACTAAACATAGAACATTAGAACATTTTATTTTAGTGTGAAAAAAAGTATTCAATTTGTATATACAAGCACACATCATAGCAATCATATTTAATATCTAGGGCCTTAAATCTTTGTGGTGGTGTAATAAACATCATGGTTCTTAAAATCATTTACATCTGTTAATAGCATTACATATTCCGGTAATCTATTCCAAAGTCCCACCACTATTGCTAAAAAAGAATTTTCTGATATTCAATCTACTTCTACCATATATGTGGCCTCAGTCCCTTGTACCCCCTCCTAGTAAAAAATACATCAGGGTTTACTACTTCTAAACCAAGTATAATCTTGAACATTTCTATTAAGTCTCTCTGATGCCTCCTATTTTCTAACAATGATAACCCTAACACTTTTAGCCTATCCCCATAACTCATACTTTTTAATTCCGCTACTAACTTAGTTGCTCGTCTCTGGACTTTTTCTAAAAGATTTTTTATCTCTCTCCAAGTATGGTGACCAGGCCTGTGCACAGTACTGTAGGTGCGTACAGAAATAAGTCTTATATAGTACAAGGAACGAGTCTTTGTCTATATATGAAAAGTTGAAAACATACCAAAAAAATAAAATAATAATCATCATCGCCAAAATAATCAAAACAGAGCTCAGCTTAATTGGGAAATTGGAATTAGATTTCTATTGGGAATTAGCCTTTAAACAGCCAGTGAGAACGTTGATTAAAACCTTGGAGAGTCATGATGCTTTCATAAATTTAACCCTATTTCCAAATTAAGCAAAGCAGTAAGACTTGTGTAGGAATAGCAATAACCATAATATTACAAATGAATGCAGAGTCAACCTGGGGTCAATTGTTCTAGAAATTCATTGAATAATAGCATATTCCATATATCAAAGAATGTCCCGATATTTTCTTTGAATTTTGAAGAAGTTACCCTCAAAAAGGTCAAATCCCTACTGCTCAAACCATTTGTTTCAAGAATTAGTAACACTAAAACCCAAATAGTAACAAGATATTTTCTATAGTCTTGAGAAGGGTCATTAATATTCAAAATGTCCACTTCAACAAATCTAAACCCGACTAGACAAAGACACAGAAACACCCGGGCCATGCACTATAAGGGCTACCCACCTTTAAACATAATTTCTGTTTAACCCATCACACTCGGATTTTACACCTGAAGAAGGCCGAAATGTTGTGTTTACAACACAAATAACAAGAAGGAGTTCAATCGTCCGAAGAACCATTTGAATAGTAACAATACAAGTTTGTAAATTATTGGATTCATTTGCCAATGTTTTGTGCAGTCAATAAAATTTTATTTATAAAAATAAAATTTGAAGAAGTTACCCTCAAAAGGACAAATACCTACTGCTCAAACCATTTGTTTCAAGAATTAGTCACACTAAAACCCAAATAGTAACAATACAAGATTGTAAATTATTGGATTCATAAGAAACTTTGCCAACATTTTGTGCAGTCAATAAAATTTTATTTCTAAAAATAAAATTTTTAAAAAAATAAAATTTTTTTAAAATTGCTTTGTTATTTTTATTTTACAGGTCATCTGTGCAACATGTAATCTGGCATTGTCGTGCGACAGGTGGATTTTGTGAAATAGTGGGCGTTTTTTTAATGATTCCATCAGCCACACTTTGCAGCTGTGTGTAGTACACTTCAGTGATTGTCTATTTTCAGATGAAATAGCTCCCAGTAAACAATGCCTTTGGTGTGACTATGGTGGAAGTACCCTACAAACAAATAACTTAACCCTTTAAGCAGCAAGTTGTTGAGGAAAATTTCATAAATTTGACTGTGTTTTTTGAAGAGCTATAGAGGTCCATGATAGAAGGTTGCTATATGGAAATGAAATGATCAGTATTGCACAAGGTTTATGTTGGAAAAAAATATTAGCTAATTTGCATATGATGACATCATCATGTGGTGGCCATCTTGGATTTCAGAATTTTTAGTACAACTTTCTTACCATTTAAAAAACCCTGCACTTTTTACTTTGAAATTATGGTGAAAATCTGAATAGAACCATTGCAGTATTTTACTTCAGAATTATGTCTATATATGTGCACTACCCACTGGTCATATGCACAGCAGATTTCTAGCCATATTTTTGTATATATCAACTACTGAATGGGGATGAAGGGAGATCGCAATTCCGCGATGGTGGCACTTAAATGGTTATGGAGTAAATTAGGCAAATAAATGTATTATTGAAGAAATGGAAACCTGAAGAAATCACATTTTATTCAATTAGACCTGATTAAAAAGGTCTTTGAATTCAGGAACAGTTTATTTATTTGTCACTTATTGTGGAGGATGTTTAATACTTCACAGCATTAACCAGATACAATCAGATTTAATAAATCATCAAAGGCATGAATATCAATAAAAAATGAATATAGCAATCAAGACTATTCTTTTGTTGCTTCATTTATTGACAATTATTACTTTGAACTGAACTGGAAGTTAACTAAACAGCAAAAAACCAAGAAAAAAAAAATAAAACAGACTGATCCTGCAACATTGTATATATAATTTTTGTCAACATTTGTTTCTGTAATAAAACTATGTTTCCAATTGATTTTTCAAGTTAATCCCCATTAAAACATTCAAAAACAAAAATAAATTGAAAAATATTGTCCGAAATGCAATATAATTCATGGAGAAATGAAAAAGTTATTAACATATATATGAAGTGTAGACATTAGTTATAAACATTGTATAGTCTGCTTTCTTTCTTGTAGTTTCTATTTTTTTATCTCAAGAATTGATCTAAAAAAAAAAATTAAAAAAAAAAAAAAAAAAATTTTTTAAATTTAAAAAGATTTTAAATTAGTAATATGACGTAGTGTGACGCTCAAAAAGAAAAAAAATATTCCTCTCTGTCTACTTTCTTTATCCTTCCTTTCTTCTGAAAGCTATGAACCGATTCAAGTTTGGTCTGAACGAAAAAACCTTTTGGCATTCTTGGAACTATCAACTTTCGTCGCAGATTTAAAAAAAAACAAAAACATTTTAGTCCCCATCCCTTGCATCAGATATCAATTTACAAATATAACTTGCTATGAGGTCATCATTAATTGTACGCAGTTAAAAGTTGAGCAAATGGTGAGTCAGACGTTGAGGTCTTCAATAACATTAAAGATATCACATGATAACTACTCCATTGAAATTTTGTTCAAAGAATAATATATTAATAATAATGATAATAATAATAATAAAATGCATTTATAGAAAGCACCCTTTCTCGGCAACCTCAATACTAAAGTCCCCACTGGACAATAGCGTGTGTGGCCTGTACGTGTGACAGCCAGTCAGAATCACTTAAAAACTGAAGAAACCTATGTTGACAGTTTCTAATAAAAACTGTCAGAGCTACATCATCTTATTTTAAAGAAACAGAAACAATAAGGAATAGAAAAGAAACAAGTCTGGTTAGTCACTCAATAGAAACCGTTTTGTTGGGCTGTGATCACTAAAAAAGACTACATTTTTTTTAAAAAGCGGACACAAACTAGAGATCAATTTAGTATAAACTTACATTGCAAACACCCCTCTAAAAAAAAAAAAAAAAAAAAAAAAAGTATTTAGGAGGGAATTTAAATAAAAAAATTTTGTAAAAAATTTTCTAGACATAATAAGGAGTAAACGTTTTCAGCCCTCTAGCTCCATTAGTGTGGCTTGTACACGTGATACATACATAGCCAGACCAACTTGAAAACTGAAAGAAACCTATGTTGACAGTTTTGGTGGCAGTATTGGTTGGTTTTTCTAATAGAAAAGAAACAAAACTGATGTAGTTGTAGATGGATGACTGCCACGACAACAAGACAGGGAGTCCAAAACATCCTTAGAAACATAGCTTGTAATTAAAATGCCAACTCCTAGGAAAAGCAAGACTAGAGTCTGGATAGAGAAAAAAAGATTTGGCAGAGAGAAGCAATTATAAAACACTGTAAAGAAAATCAGTTGCTAAAGGCTTTGCACACATGTAAACACAGCTAGAAGACCAAACACAAACATTATATACACAGACCTAAGCCCAAATCTGTCAGTGTTTGTAAAAGCCACACGAACCTAAGTAAATTCCCTTTCATCTTAAGGCTTGGTTTTATGGAGGAGAAAGAAGGAAGATAAGGCTTTTACTTTCAAGGAAATTTTCTTCATACCTGTGAGCACCAATAAATGAACTTAAACAAAGGCTCTGAATCACTTGTTCAGATAGCACTACCACTAAAACATCCACCATTTTCTAATCATCTCTAAAGGACATAGGATTTTATGGGTAAAAAGTGGATGGTACTTTGATTCAATCTTATCTAAAGGGTTTCTCCTCTTTATATCTAAGGCAGCCTTTTGGCTAAGATCAAAGTGTAGTATCTGTTCTACAAAATCGCCATGGCCTCGAAGTTCAGAGAACCACGGCCCTTCGGGGTGGCATGCTCGGGTATCATCCTGAGAGAAGTTGCGCAGGATATCTTGGCTGTGGCTAGGATCAAAGTGGAGTATCTGTTTCTTTGAAACTGCCATGGCCTCGAAGTTCAGAGAACCACGGCCCTTCGGGGTGGCATGCTCGGGTATCATCCTGAGAGAAGTTGCGCAGGATATCTTGGTCAGCTGGTCGGGAGGCAATCACCATTAGCATGCTCAGGATTCGTCCCGAGAAGCTTTTGGTATCTCCACCCCTTCCCTACCTTTATCCTGGTCCTCGTCAAATTTGTCTCAGTGACAGGGATTTGGAATTCTCCCCCCTCAAGTCTCTAGTTATGGGATCCCCCCCCCTCCTGAATCCGGCACTAAATGACCCAAGGTTTGATGTGCCGTTAAACAAAACAATCAATCAATCTTTATATCTAAGGCTGACAACCAGAAGTGCTTATGTCCAAACCGCTTACAAACTGTTTATTTGTTGCCATAGAAACAGTAGCTGGAATTAATAAGTTGCATAAAAACAACTAAAATTAGGATGAAAGTAAAAACTAGTCAAATTTAATAAAAGTGGGGTGTTACAATACTTCATCCAATAATAATAAACATTGATTTATAAAAGACTACTAGTACTAGGTCTCATATGTAAAACAACATAAATATAGCACAGAGAGTCGGTTGTAGAGAATGAGTTTATAAGTGTGAATCCATTAAGTCTTTGTGGCCGATTGGTAAAAAGCAGCTAGTCTCCCTCTGGCAATGAGGGTACGTGTTCGATTCTCACCGAAGGCTTACTCTTTATTTCCAATTGTG
>VCCN01002351.1:387019-401044 GCA_006491835.1 Architeuthis dux | reverse complement strand
AATACAAGTAACTCTTTCAACTGATTACAAACATAAAAAAAACAAAAAAAAAAAAAAACAACTTTTGACTTAGTATTTGCAAATCAATTTCATCCAAATACATTTACACTAAAACTTGTATAATTTATCCATACATAAAATGATCCAGATCAAAACTAAATAAAAACTAGCATTCCAAGGAAAATGATGAATCACCACTACCTATATATGTTGGGCTGTGATCACTAAAAAATATCTGAATTTTCAAAAAACAAGTGTGCAATTTAGCATCAGCTTACATTGAAAAACTATTTTGGAGGGAATGTTCAAAAAACAAAAAAAATAAATCCCTACTCATTGAGGGAGAGTGTGTGTGCAAAATTTCAAGTTTCTACTATGAACGGTTAGGGCAGGGCAAAATCCAGATATATAGATAGATAGATAAAATTGAACCCCCCCTCTAAAAACCTATTTAGGGGGTGGAATTTTCAAAAAACAAAAAAAAGCATTGTCCCTATTCATTGGGGAAGTGTACAAAATTTCAAGTTTCTACTATGAACGGTTACATAGATAGATACATATAAATGTGTGAACAAATGTGTCATGTCCTCTGGACAACAGGAGTTTGCTTGCACTATTTTTAGAAGCACTTCCTGCTTGTCTAGACAGTTTACCTTGTGGGACAAGGCTACACGCATCTATTTGGCGTCTCCTAAACCGAGCATATCTAAAGATCAGCTAAATCTTCTAATTGCTAACCACACTATTCTATTTGTCCTCCCTATCGTCTCAACCACTAACCAGTACTAAAGCTAATACTTAAGAAACAAAAACTGAGAACTTGACTGATCACCTTGTGTTTCTACATTTAAAAAAAAAAAAAAAAAAAAAAAAAAAAAAAAAAAAAAGGTAGTTGTCTTTTATATTTATACTGTTTGACTTTGTGACTTCCTTCGAAGCCCAAGACATCACATCATGAATAACCTAAACCCAATTTAATTGTTTTGGGTAGTGGTGATTAATACCTACAAACAAAATCCAACAGAAAGGAATTGGTAAACTACCAATGCCAACCGCTTTAAAAGTACATAATGATAAACTATGATCAAATTCAAATATGACCTTTGACACAGAAACAGCAAGTTAATTAATTGCTAAACGTTTTTTTATGCTTCCATGACTAAAATTTAGAAAGCTTTTATACCAGGAAATACTCAGTTTTGTTTCACTAATTCATTCTTTGTTAGTTTTACAGAAATAGAAGTCATCTCGATTAGTTCTTTGTTGATGGTGTGCTGTAAAAGCCTCACATGAGGCAGAAAAACTAATTAACGCAGGAAGTCAGCTTTCCTGAGTTATAAAGAGTGATCAGCAATGTTCCCACTAATTTTCATAGTCAGTTCGCGCAAAACAGAAACGTGCAATTTCTTTTCCTGTGACAAAAGTATGTGAACACTTTTGAATTCAACAAAGGGAATCAATATTTTTTCAATAAAAGCTCAGTAAGCTATTCTACAGAATCTGAAATCTTTTGTGTCTACAGTTTTCCTTTGTGCATTGTTCGCGAATCAAGTGTGCGCGCGCACACACAGCTTAGGAGGGAACAATGGTGATAGGTCAGTGTCAGAACACAAAACTGAAAACCCAGAATTATGCGTCCCTGTCGGCTGGGGCCCCTAGAATACGCTGATTGCATCCCCTGCAGAAGGGTAGGAACCCCCCCCCCCACAACCAGGGGCCACCTGTTCTTTCACCAAAGTCGCAAGACACTAGTTAAAAAAAGATAAATAACCTTTCACCAAAGTCGTAAGACACTAGTTAAAAACGGCCCTGTCAGCTGGGGTCTAGAATACGTCAACTGCATCCCGTTCAGAGGGGTAAGACTCCCCACCCCAAACACTTGTTTTTGCACCAAAGTCGCAAAACTCTAGTAAAGGAAAAATAACCTTTCACCAAAGTCGCAGGACTCTAATTAAAAAAAAAAAAATAAATAAAAATAAACGTTCAAAAAAAAAGGAAAGAAAACCTTTCACCAAAGTCGCAAGACTCCACTTTTTGGGAATTTTAAACTGATTTCGGCATTAAATGACCCATCAAGAGTTGATATGCCACTAAACAAATCAATCAAACCAGAGTTATGAGTTTAAAACTCTGATAAGACTCCGACAGACAAAAGTAAGATTAAACTAAGACCAAATGCAAAGACATTCTACATTCAGATGCAAATCATTTTGGTAAGAATTCACGGTTATCTTCTTTTAGAGAGATAACAGACAATCTATTAAACAAATTTAGGAGAAAAGGGATTATTGATACATTTTAATGGCTTAGAGATTATAGATCAAAACAAAAAGAATATGGAAAGGCCTGAGCTCTAAAACTCTTACCAATTCTTTTTGCGATATTTAGTAGAGCAGATATTGATTATTTTGTTTCAGTAACTCACAATATTTGTGAGGCAGAATCCAAATATATCAAATGAAATGTGCAGAGGCATAGCTGAGGGAGTTTTGAAAATGCTGTCTGGGCCCCCAAAAAGCTTTATAAATAGTAGTTCACCCACTGCATTTCTACTGACATTATACAACAACAAGGATATATTTGTACATACATAAATCGAATAAATAATAATTCAGTCTTTGGGGTTGTTTTTCACCAATCAAGTGATAGAGCATGTCTATTTATTGAAAATTTTACATTTTTTATCAAAACTCACTAAATGTTAGAGGGGGCCTCTCAAGGAGCCAAGCCCCCAAATCTCTATCTATGCATCCAGCAAATATATATATATATATAATAATGACATTTATTAGTTGAGAACCTATATTTGCCTGGCGCGAGCGACTGCTAAATGAGTGGCCTAAATCATAAATGTGCATAAAGAAACAAACTGTGCGGGGATCGAACCCACGTCCACCCTGGAAGCTACCTTATACACAGGTACTGCTCTAACAGACTGAGCTAATGAAGATTATAATTATCATATTCTGTCGAATATAAAATTATCCATCATTTGATTTCATATATATATAAAATAATATTATGGAGGTCCTCACAACAAATTTGTTTCACACTTATTAGTGACTCTTCAGGTGAGAAATGATCTTAAAAATTTAAACATGGCCTTATATATATATACCCTTATTTTTTTTTTTTTACATGTAATAAACCAGTGTTGTGGGTAGCGATTATTAAACTTGTTTAAGGTCTCTGCCGTTACACTTAAAATCCCAAAAGAATGAACGAGAAGCCACTTATCCAGTATGACTGATCTTTAACTATCATAACACAAGCTCCTACGACTGTTGAGTGATAGTTAGCAAAGTAGCTTACCAGACTATTATTGGTGTGCTTTACTACTGTGGCCTTGTGCTAGATTGGGCTTAGCTTAGTAAATATCTACATTATTATCATAATACAAAATGAATGAGAATATCTAGATTAATCACTGTTACCCACAACAGATTGCTTTGAACACTGGGTTTAGGTTATTTATGTGTTCTGACATTTATATGTATCTATCTATCTGGACTTTGCTCAGCCCTAACCATTCATAGTAGAAACTTCAAATTGTGTGTGCGCATGTGCACACACATGACTATGGGAAATGTTTTATTAAATTCACCCCCAAAATAGGTTTTTAGAGGGGGCTTCAATGTGCAATGTAAGTTGATCCCTTAGTTTGGGTTTTGCCGCATTCATGTTGGTTTTTGGTTTTTTAAATCATGAATTTATGGTTCAAACATTACTGGTAGCATTTTCAACAATGTAACTTTCTTTTACCACCACCACTGCTTAAAAAGAAGCACATATGGGTGGTGGTGATTCATAATTTCCCTTGGAATGCTAGACTAGTTCACATGGGCCTACAATTTTGAGGGGTGAGGGCCTACTCCAGAAGCATGGCAAGAGAAAAAGCATGTAACGGATTTCTGAATGTGAAGAAATGATGGCCACCATCTTGAATAAAATTGCTTGCCATTACTTTTTATATGAATTGTTCTAGATATTTTATTCTTTTCTGTTACTTATAAGTCTACATATACATACATATACACACACACACACACACACACACGCATATATCATTTGTAGCACCGATTGCAAAATTACACAATGAGCAGTTTGAAATGGAACCGGGGCCTATTACCAGCTCTGCCCGGTAACTTGATACTACCAACCAGTGTTTCTTGTATTTGTAACAAAATGGGGAAAAAAGATCATAAGTCAATTAGTAAATGCAATTAGCCATTACATGGGTAAATATAACCACAGACAGCTTGTCTCAGTCAGTGCTAAGAGATTAGTGACAATGTACCTATCATTAACTTAAAGAGGATTGAAAAGATCAGAAGATAAAATAGAGAGTAACTAATCTGGTTCAATTCAGAATTGAAAACTATTAGAAACTGTCAACTAAAACTGTCACCAAAACTGCCAACATAGGTTTCTTCAGTTGTTATGTTGGTCTAGCTAGTTATTTATGTATTATGCATATAGGTGGCACCAATGGAGCTAGAAGACTGACAATTTAAACATTTACCCCTTAAGTCTAGAAAAAAAATTTTTTTTGTTTTTTTAAAAATTCAATAGGTTTTTAGTGGGGGGTTCAATTTTGAATGTAACTTCATGCTAAATTGGTCCCTTGGTTTTTGAAAATTGATACTTTTTTTTTTTAGTGATCACTGCCCAATAAAAGGCGAGAGAAATAACTTATTCATTGATCACCCCCAACACTGCATGCTGCCAAAAGTCGTTGGTCACATGACAGTTTCTATTAAGTGACTAACCAGACCTGTTGGAATATAAGCAAGAATGTATCTATTTGTAATATATAAGGAACCAATTTAGGATAAATTCACATTGCAAATTGAACTCCCCACTAAAAACCTTTTATTTATTGTGCTGTGATCACAAACTAGGGATCAATTTAGCATAAACTTACATTACAAACTGAACAAAAGGATAGTGGGGGGGAGTTTTTTTATAGACATAAGGAGTAAATGTTTAAATTTTCAGCCGTTTAGCTTTATTGGTGCTGCCAGTACACGTGATACATAATCAGAGTCACTTAAAAACTGAAGAAACCTATGTTGAGAGTTTCTAAACAGTGAGACATAAGAGTTTTTTCATAGGTCTACCTGACCTGCCTCATCGAGCGAGACAAAGGCAAGGTAGATGGTAACAAATGAATGAACCCTTTTTATGACTACTTAAAAACGTGCAAAAAGGGTGGATTCTCCTCATTGGTATTTTTGCTTTTCCTCACATTCACCAGAAGAATGCTGAAATGTCGGGGGTGGGGCTTTAGGTTACAAACAAACAAAATAGCATTCCATGGGAAATTATGAATCAACGCCACCCATATATGCTTCTTTTTTACCAAATTTTCAACAAAAAAAAAATAAGCACAAACTAGGGGACCAATTTAGCATAAACTTACACTATAAATTGACCCCACCCCCTCTAAAAACCAAAAGTTTTCCCTACTCATTGATGGGGGGGGGGGTACAAAATTTCAAGTTTCTATGAACGGTTAGGGATGGGTGAAGTCCGGATACACATAAATGTCAGAACACATGAATGATCTAAACCCAGCAACAGTGTCTAAACTGGTCGGTTGTGGGTAGCTGAAGCAGTGATTAGAAAATTGTTGAAAAATATTTTTGCTTTGCCTCAACTCAAAATAAGGAAAGAAAAAACAAACTAATGCTACATTTTCAATGTAAAATGCTGATATAGATACTGCCGTTTACAAAGGATTGAAAAACAAACGTTTTATAAATAATTCAAATAAATAACGCATAAAGGCTTGCTTTTGTTACTTTAGTACGTAATAACCAGATACTCTTGTGTCAAACAAACACAAATTGTATAAGAAAAAAAGAAAAAGGAACATAGTTTTCTTTGGCCTTTAAGATCTATTTAAGGAAGGTGGATGAAGAAACGGTTGCGGTGTTCGGTAGAAAACCAACAGGTAAACTGAGAAAGGTAGGACCAAGGACTGCAGAAAACATTAGGGCTGAGGAGAAGGTGAATTCTTGAGGGGAGAAATTTACGTGTTATACAATAACAGTAAAAACTAGTTATAACAATAATAATATTATTATTCAAGCATTTCTATTTAAACTGCCTTTAAAATTACTAATAAATGACATAAAAGCAGACGATCAAAATGGACAATGATCTTCCAACATGTGTAGAGCCCAATGAATACAAAAACAAAAGAGAATTTTTCTTTCCCCCGGCTGTTAAAATGTTCAACATCAATGTACCCAAGAAAAACATTGGATGGGCCAAATCTGTATCAGGGTTGCCATTTTGGCCATTTTATGGCCAAATTTGACTTTTTGAAAAAAAATTCATTTAATTCGAACATTTTATTTAAAAATTAGAAAAGAAATTTTCGGCAATTACTTTTGTGCTTTCAATCGATAAGCCCTTCGTTTCCTCAGGAAATTAAGTCAGTTTGAAAAAAGTCAATTTTGCAAGGTTATGCGGGGGGGGGGGAGTTCTATTTACAATGTAGTTATGCTAAAAACTGGACCCTTACTTTCCTGCTATTCGTACGGAGCCAAAAAAGTTGACTTTGTTGCGGTAGTATTTTTAATAAATTCTTATTTTTGGTGTGTACTATATGTTTTAAACAATTTTTGCATTTGGCCATTCTTTGCATGTTTTTGGCCCGAAAAGTCTCCAACTATCTGGCAACCCTGTACCACTTGAGCCGTGTTGCCGATTCAGCGCGTTTCTTGTTTTAGCAGTTCAAAAAGCGCTAATTAGCGCGCTTGCGCCTAAAACATTATGCTCATTTATGACCATTTTTAGTGTCTTGGTGCCATTTTTTTATAAAAAGCTTAGCGCTTTTTGGCAGTCAGACTAGCGCGAAAATGTTTTTTGAGTTGGCAACACTGCACTTTATCACAAATTGCCAATAATTGGCTGACTGCAGTTTAAGGAGGAAGAGTACATTTTAGCTGTTGGTTTTAATGGGCATAACTGGTAGTTTGTAACTTTAACTTTGGTTAAAAAGACCTTAGGCGCTCAGCCCGCAGGTTTTAGGAGAAGTTCCTTCTCCTAAAACCTGCGGGTTCATAAGCGAACTAATTCACAGGAGTTAGTTTTAAATGAAAACTGAACATATTTTTCCGGGCTTTTTCTACAAATTAATGAAAGGATGCTGTCAGTGTCAGTTTCCCACAAGTGTACGCATTATTGAACTTAGCAGTCATTTAAAAACGAAAGATGTTGCATCTCACATTCGTAACAAAGATTAGCGTTACACGAATTTCCTGAGATTATTCATATTCATTACGTTGGGTATTTATTGCAGCTATCGCTATTCTTAAGACTTTGGAGGTGAAATTCAGAATGTAAGTTTTAAGGGGTTCTCAAGAGAAAAGTGAATTACAATTTCTTTTTAGAAAATAAAGCTAAAGCATCTAAGTTTTTTTTATGCTTTAGGTTTTTGTTTTGTTGTGTATTGATCCAGTATCGGGGTATTAGGTGTATTGTGTCACATCCTGCTTAGAGAATGAATCAGATTGTCACTCCTCCTGCGATGACTAAGGAGAGACAAAGAGTGAAATGATAATGCCAGTAGAGTAAGGTAATCTTCTTTGCAATAACGCACTAGGAGAACGAACATTTTTAATGGCTAAAAGAGGCTAGATCTTTTTTAGTGGCTAAAATTGGGTACATTTCATTTCCAGGTAACTTTACGCTCCGAAAACTCATACAAAGGACCTAAAAAGTATAAATAAAATGAATATTTCTATATATATTTTTTTAAAGTACCTTTAGATCGAGAGTAACGTTATTTGAACGTTAATCAATCAATACGTTGTATATTTATACCTTTTTGAAGCATATACAGTTACCTGAAAATGAAACCTACCCAATTTTAGCAATTTTTTTTAATTTAGCCACTTTCAGCCATTCGAAATGGCCGTTCTCCTAGTCCGTTATTACAAAGATCGCCTAAAAGTAACCGATTTAAAGGATGGTTGTCTTTGATTCATCTGTCTAAGATCAATTTTTCAATAGACACTTCAGTTTTTACTTTTTAAATTTAATTAAAATTTACTCTGCCATAAGTTAAGCAAGTATTTTCACTCTCCTTAGAAGCACACCAAAATGAGCTTACGAATTTCGAGGACAGTAGTAAGCACTTGCTGTCACATGTTCAGACACACACGCACACAGAAATCTTGGTTAAATGGTGAACATTTCGTCGTAAAACGTACTATAGACAAGACAAGTATCTTATTAAATCTATGGGGTTACGAGAACATTTTGTTTCCATTACGGTGGTGCATTTTATTAAGAACAGAATCAATGAATGGGTCTTTATAAGTTAAATTGCCTGGAGTGAGTAAATATTCGTAATGACAAGCTGGTATGTTTTCATTTGGTCATTAGACCAAATAAAAAACATACTATCCGTCTGCCCTACGCTTAATACATGGGTTTATCGTATAACAGATGGCACTACTAAATGTAAAGTAGGACTTGTTTTTCTATTCTTATACGAAAATTTGTCATTCAATAGGTTGTTGCTCTAACGTTTGCTTCGTTCTGGTGATTACGAAAAGGAGAAGAAGAAAAAAGGACTTAAGAATAAAGATTATGTAGAATGAATGGGTATTTTTTTTTAATACAGCCGGAGTCCCCTCACCCATCACGTTTCTTAGAAAGTCAAAATAAAATGTCAAACAGTTGACAAATGCCGAACGCAAGATTATAACCAACCAAGCGTAAAAGGGACAAATTCAAATTGAAGAAAAGCAAATAAAAAAAGGTGTAACGTAAAGAAAGATATTTAATTTCTATTTCTACACACACGCACGAGAAGGGAATTTCGTTTATATGTCATGAATTTCTGTTTAAATCAAATGTAGATGACACGCTTGGATTGTTCCAAGAACATTATTTAATGATCAAAAACTGGGACAATTTGGTCTCCTAAATACATTTTATTCAACATTTTGACAGACACTCAACGCAACCCTAATTTATGAAATTTAACAAAATCAGAAAATATAGATAAACGGCAGTAAACAAAGCAGAGATGTGACTACCTTACCGTAAAATGTACAGTAGACAAGACAGGAAAATAGCTATTTATTCCGCTTAAATCAAAATTTCAAAATCGATTTCACCTCTAAATTAATTCCGACAGACTGATTTTTTTTTTCAGGTGGATTAACATAATCTGTAAAAGCTATTAGATATGAAATATTACAAATGAAAACATTTGTCATGCATTTTGTGAAAAGAACAGAGAAACATGATTTATATGAAATGGAGACACATTCAAGAAAAGAGGAGGATGGGGGGGGGGTTGATGTCAAGTTGACCATTTGTGATTATTTTTCATTTGAATGGATTGGTGGGAAGAAAGTCTTTTCTAAGGTAATAATTTAATCTTATGAAAGTAGTGGGGAAAAAAGATAAATACAATATCCTTGAAGGATCACCTCTTTGTGAGATGAATTAAAATCCACCAAGTCAGTTTTGGTGGCGGTAGTTTAAAACGAAAATCCCAACAACCAAACCATTTCAATGAAAAATGAGAAGGTGGGGGTTAATGTATTTTTCGTTTATGTCGTTTAAAGAATCTATTATTTCACAATTAATTCTGCTTTATCTTTATCATCAATAGGAGTTGACATATCAAATTTGAATAAACATGCATAAAAAAAAAATCATTCTTTTTTTTTATGGAATTGATTTGATACAAACGAACGTAATTGAACGATATGCTTTGGATTTCTTGATGAAAAATCGTACATACACAAAATTATCGTACATAAACAGTCACATAAAATGTAGAATTGAAATGCCAACCTATTTTAAATGTACAAGACGGATGTTAAAAGACAAAACAGGGGGGAATCCATGGATCTTACTAAAGAAGAGATATGGAGAATTCACTTCATTCATTCGTAATAATAGTAGTATCGTAACAATTGAAGCTTTTACAACTACTACATATTTCGAGCAGCAGTCAAATTAGAAAAAGGAGAGAGAGAAAAAAAAAGGATTAAAACCTCTGTACATGCTTTAGAAAATTAAAGGCTCTAAAAACAAGTAGATTAGTTTGTATTTATTTATATTTAATGTGTGCGTGTGTGTCTATTGACAAATATCAAAATCAGAATCCAATCATGTTAATGTTTGTAATTCAAAACTATAGGAGAAAAAAACAAAAAAACACAGGTGGTCACAGGATCTTTTTTTTTTGAAGCTCGTATGAAAATATGGAAATTATATATTTAGTCCACACACAAAAAATAAAGTAAATAGCAAACGTAGTTTTAAAGAGAGAAAAATGTGACATAAACTGGGGGATCGATTTCTAATAGATTTTGTATAATAAACAGATCCCCCGTTCAGTAATCATCGCACAGAGTCTCTTTCTTTCTTTTAGTAGTAAGACGTGAAATTTACGGAGGATGAAAGTTAGAAGAAGAAAAAAAACGATCAGAATTCAATGATCTTTACTTTAACTAATAATATCAAAGATTAGATTTTTTTAAGGGGAAAATTCAATTTCTTTTAATTTTTAGGGATTAAATAAACAAAATAAAACTGGTGACTAGTGAGTGTGGTGACAATAATAAAATACAAAATCTCGTCGTATCCCTTACCTCACAGCTGAGAAAAACCGAAGGTGGCACAAGAAGGAAAAATCCTTTTTTTCTTTATGTTTCTATGTTCTTAAGTAAAAGATTTTTCCGTCGGAAAGATTTCCTATCCGGTCGAATAAGATCGGGCAGTCCAACTGGTAAGAAAAGGTCACAATTAGAAGTGAAAGTAATGAAAGAAGGAAGAAGACCAGAGTGGAGCGACTTGCCGCAAACAGTAGCAGACTGCTTAGTGCTTCTAGCAGGTGCGATTCGCTTGGCCAATCGTCACACACGCCTGAAAAACGATTGACGTTTTGCAGCTTAAACGATAAATACGGATGCCCAACAACGCTTCAATGTTTTAACTACGTGTACGGAGCATCATCGATGCCATAAAGTATTAATTTTCTGATTACTTGCATTTCTTAACATTTCGGGTGTATGATTTTTCGAGCGTACTTAATATTTTTAGCTATAAGGTTAGCTGGAAATGAAGAATGAACGAATCTAGCCACCTTTAGCCATTCTTAGCCATTTCTAGCCATAAGGGGAGAACTTTGTTCAATATTTACACAATTTCTTTTTGTGCCTGATTTGCAATAATAACCCTTTTTTTTAAGCGGAAGGATGATGGTTAATAATTGTTCTGCATCCTCACTGAATGCAAAACCCTACACAAGGACATTTCTTTTATTGTGTGCCTTTCCAAAGGCATCCGAGCCAGTGCTGTCGATTTAGCGCGTTTCGCGCTAGATTCAGCGCGTTTCTTGTTTTGGCTATGCAAAAAAGCGCTAAATTAGCGCGTTTACGCCTAAACATTTTGGCCATTTTTAGTGTCTTTTTGGCAGTTTTCAGCCATTTTTTGGCTATTTAAAAAACATTTTGCTCTTTATGACAATCAAACTGGCGCAAAAATATTTCAGATATAATAATAGAGATGGGTCAGGGTATAATCTATTTGTATTGAATGATATCAGACTTCAAAGTAAACAAAAAGCTAATCAGAAACCATCAACCAAAACCGTCAACATAGGTTTCTTCAGTTTTTGAGTTGGTCTGGCTGGCTGACTATGTATGTACCACATGTAAAGGCTGCACCAATGGAGCATCGGCTAAAAATTTAAAAATTTACTCCTTATTATGTCTAGAAAAAACTTTTTTTTTGTTTTTTTAAAATTCCCCCAAAATACATTTTTAGTGGGAGTTTCAATTTACAATTTACAATGTAGGTTTATGCTAAATTGATCCCTTAGTTTGTGTCCGTTGTTATTTTGGAAAATTCAGATTTTTTAGTGATCACTGTCTAACAGAAGAAGAGAGAAATAACTCATTCATTTATCACTACTTTCCAATTTTTTATTAAATCACCCCCAACACGGCATGCTGCCAAAAGACATTGGTTACGTGACGGTTACTATTGAGTGATTAACCAGACTTGTTGCTTTTAAATTGAAGAATAAACTTCTTTCAAGGTCAAGAATTCATTTTCATTTTTAATTCGTTTTTTATCTCAAAATATTCATTTTGACTTAATTTTGGGTAATTTACCCCGACCTAGAGGATAGGTTCCCAGTTTCCAGGCTATACTCATTTATTATTAGGCCAAACTAGGCTGCAGCCCAAGGTGCAGACCTTAGAGGGGTGCAATAATAACCTTTCAGGAGAAAAATTTAAAAGAAGATCAAGCAACCGGGGTGCAAATTTTAAGTCTCGCCTAGGCAGTGTTGCCAGCTTAAAAGTGCTAAAAAAAATTGTAAATAGCCAAAAATGGCCAAAAAACGCCAAAAAGACATTAAAAATGGCCAAATAGGCCAGATGTTTAAGCACAAATTTAAAAGAAGATCAAGCAACTAGGGGTGCACATTTTAAGTCTTGCCTAGTCAGTGTTGCCAACTTAAAAGCGCTAATTTTTTTTAAAAAAGCATAAACTTACATTGAAAATTGAATCCCCACAAAAAGAAAAAACGTTTTTTCTAGAAATAATAAGTAAATATTAAATTTTCAGCCCTCTAGCTCCATACAATTTACATTAAAAATACTTATTCAACATTAAAATACACATTAATTAATAATTAATAAAGTAATAAAAGTGTTTATGAAAACAAAAAATTACAAGCTCATCAGTACAGAGAAACATTTACCAGGCACATTGCAAGTGCGTTTGTTCATTTTAGGAATTTTAGCTTGGTACCTATATATCAAATTATTAAATCAAATGATGGATAATTTTATATCCGACAGAATATGATAATTATAATGACATTTATTAGTTGAGAGCCTATATTTGCCTGATTTAGGTCGCTCGTTTAGCAGTCGCTCACACCGGCGCCGGGCAAAAATAGGCTCTCAACTAATAAATGTCATTATAATTATCATATCAAATTATCCAATTTATTTTGTTTATTTAATTTAAACATTATTAATCACCACTACCCACAACACTGGTTTAAAACACAAAACTAGTTTGTGCCCGCTTGTTTTTTGAAAATTCAGACATTTTTTAGTGATCACAGCCCAATTTTTTAATTGATCACCCCCAACACAGCATATATGGGTGGCGATGATTCATAATTTCCCTTGGAATGCTAGTTTTGTCTTGAACTTGTTATTGTATCACATAAACCGTTCTTAATTATGTGAGCATGAGTTTAGTGGGTATGCATTGCAAGAAGAATATTTTATCACTACACAAAGCAAAGTCTTTCATTGAATCAATAAGACATAATAAAAGAAATATAATTAGAAAAACAGGTAAGTGATCAGTTACAGAGATTGATTACAATTAATTACCTGTAAAATAATCAGTAGAAAAGGATACAACTGCTGAAACACAAAGGGTTCTGGCTCGATTAATTAACATTATGTAGAAGACTAATTTGACTGACATAAGTATAGTGTTTACTCAAGCACAAATAACCCCTTTGCCTAATTAACCTTTTTTTAGAAGTAGCTATGGCTCGAGTTCAACAAACAAGAGTTATTGTAAATATACTGTTTATAGTAGGTATGAACAAAATAGACGAAAAATATGGCAAAAATCAGCATTATTATTATTTGATTTTAATACATTTTTGATACTTATTTATTAAAGGAGGAATTTTTAAAAAAATAATTTTCCTTTCCAAATTTCAGAGAAGAAGAATTTTTTCATATGATTCCTACCCCACCTTTTATTAATTTGATGATTTATTTATTTTATATAATGATGCTTTCATTGATTTTTACACATTTTACAGATATATCCCTCGAGATACTAAATATGTTTACCGTTTTTAGTATAATATCCAGGAACTACTGGAACAGAACTCTTACTTTGGGATTAAAAAAACAGGAAAATTAAGTAAAATAAATTTTCTTTCAGCAAATTTTTAGCTTTATTCGATTAATTATAATTCAGGCTTTTGAACTGTGAAAA
>VCCN01002351.1:286663-302309 GCA_006491835.1 Architeuthis dux | reverse complement strand
TGCCAAAAAGCGCTAAATCTTTTTTAAATAGCCAAATATGGCCAAAAAGACAGTAAAAATGGTAGAAAATGGCCCAAAACTGCCAACATATCTTAGGCGCAAACGCGCTAATTTAGCACGCAACACTGCTACCTGGTGTGACTAGGCCAACCTACTTCCTCCCACCTGGACAACCAGATTACAGGTGTGCTACTCAAATCGGCTACAGATTTTGTTAGTGACATCCAGCAAACATGGCGGGTCGGACATTATTTGGGCTCACTTTTATCTGTGTTGCTTTGGGTACTCTTTGCATGTTCATAGCATTTTCCTCTCCGTATTGGATCAAATCCTGGACTCGTGTCCACAGCCCGATGTCCAATGTGGGTCTTTGGCACATTTGTTTGGCTGGCTACATCAAACCTCGAGATCCTGAACTCCACTCCTATGTTGGTTGCTGGTGGATCCATTCAACCCTTTTTGAAGAAGTTAGCTTCGACATAATGCCCCGTGAGTGAAAGAAAAACTTTTAAATAAATCTTTTATTTGTACCAATTTTGTCGCTTGAATGGATGTATTTTAAGCTGATCTTTGAAAAATGTGTGTAAACATTAACAAATAACTTGTTTTGTTTTACATTAGGAAATTAAACTAGTTCGTTAGTATCCCACAAACTCAAAACTGTATTTCTTAGTTCTGACCTGATATTTTAAAACGGTTTTGGGGTACAAATTAGTATTATTTTTTTTAAAAAACAAAAGCTTTTCCATTTTTAACTCTTTAAGTTCTGATTTCCGAATTCAAGTTTTGAAGCTTCTTTTTTGTTCATTTTGTTTTTTAGTTGTTCTAAAGAAGTTACTTCCGGTATTTGTTATTAACTTTTTTGTCATCATGTCATTGTTTGGGGGAATAACTGATAAAACACTTGATTTAATTTTTCTTTTTAAAGATAAGTCCTTTTTTTGTGTATAAGTTGAATTTTTAAATACTAATTCATCATGATGACAAACAGTATGGCTTCATCTTTCAATAAATGGGTACACCTTTTCTTTTTTTAATTTTTAAAGTACGTATCATTTCATGTCTTTTCTTTTAACTAAAAAAAACTACAAAATTTAGTTGATTTTTTTTCTTTCCTTTCGGTTCTTCTCCTTTTACTTTGTCTTCATGTTTCATGTCTTTGTTAAGCAACATGCAATTTATTTATGAATAATGGAATTTTAAAAATTGAGCTAGCAAACTGAATGCATCAAGATTTAAGGTAACCTGTCCGGTCGGCCACGGACAATTCGGCCGCGTTTCATTTTTAAAGGCGAACATGACTTAACTAGACGGGATTTAAAACGAAATAGAATCAAAATAAATAAATCTAATGCAATTTACAATAATAGTAATAAGTTAATTCATGTTTAGTGTTTTATATCTTTTTATAACTAGTTTGTTTATTTTCTCGAGTATTTGATAAAATAGAAAACATTTTGTTAAATAGGTATACAACCGACTTTTTGAGAACAATAACAAGTGAACCACGTAACGAAATCGACTACAGCTACACAAAATAGGCAGAAACAATGCATTTGGAGTTAATTGCAACAAATAAATATTAGTATAAATTTGTTATATCACCGTTTTCTGTGGAAACCTTTATTATATGGCAGCAATTTTGTGCGTCCGTATTTTATTAAAATTGTATTTTTTTCCCCATAGTTTCTTTTATTATTTTCCCATTGAATTTCACTTTTCCAGCGGTGTAGAAGTAATTCTGACATTTAAAGTAATGTGTAGCGGTCAGATTTAAACTTTTTGCTCTGGTCACTGGTCAGTAATGATTAAAATAGGCTTCTTTTTTTTTTAAATTTCCATTTACGTTTTGAAAAGTGAAACTTACAGTATATTTAAAACAATTAGAGGCGTTTTATGATCAAGTTATAACTAGCTATCTTCTATTTTAGAAGCTTGCATAATGATTTTAAAAAGAAACATAATTCCATAAGATTTCGGACAAAATATATAAAATGTGGTAACCGGACAATTCGGCCGTGGACAGTTCGTCCCCGGACAGTTCTGCCTATATAAGTCGTCCACGGACAACCCGGCCGCCAATATTTCAAATCTGGACATTTCGCCCGCGTTCCGATTTTAAATGCGAAAATGACTAGACTGGATTTAAAACGAAATAGAATCAAAATATATAAATCTAATGCAATTTACAATAATAATAAGTTAATTCATGTTTGTTTAGTGTTTTATATATCTTTTTTCAACTTTTTATAGCAAGTTTTTGTTTATTTTCTCGAGTAATGTTATTTAAATTTTTTTTTTTTTAATGTTTTACGTTTACGTCTTACTGATCGAATATTTGATTAAAAAAAATAGAAAACTGATTTGAAATAGTTCTTTACTATTCACCGACTGCTGAAGGGAGGCCAAGCCTTGAGTTGCGATAAAAAGCAACAACAATTAAGATGACGGTAAATAGTAGCAAAAATTAATGTTTTTTCTAAAGTTCCATAAAATACGAAATTATACATGAATTTTTACAAATCCTTCTCAATTTATTTTTATTAGGTAAATGTTTTAGTTTCAGATAATTGAATGAATCTGAACGACTTATCGAAAATCAAAAGTTGTCTATAAAGTAAAGTAGAAAGTAGCTTTCTTTTGTTTTAAATGTTATTACCCAGAGAGAATTTTGAAATTTTACTCATTCCACTCCTGTCAGTTATTTAACATAAGCATGCATTCAGTATTTCTCTGGTTATGGCTTTGTGGACAATGCCATACCACATCACTGCACTTGAAATTCTCATGGCTTAAACGATCAGCCAGCCTCTCTGCAGCATGCTGAATATCCAAGCCTTGGGTTGGCACTCCCTCAGCTCGCTGTTGCTTGTACCACTGAAAGACTGCTTCATCCAGGCCTTCAAAGGGTAGTTTCCTCAACCTAAATAATTCTGCGCCCTTAGGTCCAGACTCCAGCTTCTTCACACTTTCCCTGATCTTGTCCTTCACTTTCAGGATGTTGTGGATTGTTGTCTTTTTAAGACCGTACTTTTCCATGAGCTCAACCGGCTTCTTGCCATGCTGATGTTCCTCAATAACTTCCTGCTTTGTCTTCAGAGACAATATATTCCCCTTGCGCTTCCCTGAAAACAAAATTGGCAATAGATCTAAATTTAGATCTATTGGCAACACTGAGCTGAAGTAACCGTAACCATGCATGTGCGTGCCAGATATATCCGGAATATATCTTAGCAGCAACCCTGTTACCAGCGAAAATAATACCATCTTTTTATATGGGTACATCAAGTTCGGGTTACATAAAACAATTGTACTGCACCATTATCCTTTATTGACTATAAGGTTCCAACTTTCAAAACCCCTCGCCCTACGTGAGGAGGACTTATCTTGGGGGGTGCTCCGTTTGCACTCAAACACTCATGGGTGACATTTATTCCCAATGCTACACCTTTTAGCAAAGAGAAGTGAGTTCTGTGCTCCAAAATGAAGAGTTCTTCCTCTTTGCATTAATTAGTGAAATCACTGATATCAACAAACTTGAGAAGGGAATTTTTTGAAACCTATTCTCAGTTTCAAAAATCCTCTTTTTCTCTCAGTGCTTATGCCAGTTTAGCAGTATTTTTTAAGGAATCTAACCCTAACCTGACAAGATGTTTTTCTTGCAAAAATCCTAACCCCCAACCTATAACCATAACTCAAACGCAACAATAAAACATGGACACAATTTAAATCCGATAGTCTGCTTTGACATGCAAGCTACTAACACCAAAATTGATCAAATGAATTCTCAGTTTTGAGAAAAATAATTTTTAAGGTTTTAGGAGGTGGTACGTAGGCCTGCCCAGGGTTGCACGCTGGCCTAACTGATGAGAAGGAGGACGTGTGCACAAAGCCCACCAACACCACCTTATTTGATTTCTTAAAATATCTATAAAATCTAATTTGTTTGTTAGATTTAGAGTTTTTTTTATCCTGGGCAACGCTGTGTAACCCAGCTAGTGTATGTATGTGTGTGACTCAGACTTGGGCACAAACGTGCTCAAGCCATTACACTGTCGAGTTACTCCTCTGAGGGGGTAGCAGACCTCTACAGTCGGTGCACATCTGCTTCTGATGGAGTGTCCTGGATCTGTGCTTAAATTTGCACACAGCTGTACTGTCCTAATTCTCCCCCAAAGGGTCGGTAGAACCCTATATTCTGCTCTGGCATCTACCAACTAAGGGATGTTCACGTCCTGTGGTTTAACCACAGGAATATTCCCGCAAAGCGGCGGTAAACTACTATAGCTAGATCTGGCATCTGCCAGGAGAAGGAATCTCTTGCCAAACCTATGGGCTCTGCTCCTATCCTTGCCACTCTGGTGGTCCATTAGAACGCAACCCCTTTGATTTAAAGGGCAAGTCGCACTTTACCTTAAAACTTCACTGCTCAGGCTTAATTTGTGAGGTTAATCCCTTTTCTTTTATCTCCCAGATATATTTGTTACTAATATATATACATGTGTATGTCTATATGTCATTCCATATCAAATCACCTAATATTTCTTAAGTCCCCATGGGCACCATCTGGGATTTTGATGAAATCAGTAGGTGATACCTTTTCTAAAGAAAATTAAACCCTGAAAATTTCAGCTTGATTGAACCAACGGATCAGAAGTTATGACAAATTGAAATCTGCTTAAATTTGCAAATCGCGAGCCGCAAGCATGCTTCATAACTTTGGTATATAATATGATATTTATAATGCTTTAATTTCTCCCCATTTTGAAGGACCCATACCTTCCAAACCACATAGAATAGAGGTAAAATGAAGCCAGAAATGGCTTATTTGGATGGGAAACTAGTGGGATAGTAGATTTCAGCTAGATATACTCTTAAATACCAAAGTTATGAAGGGCCGATGTTGGCAAAAGCATGCTTGCGACCTGCAGATTTCAATGTGTCATAACTTCTGAACCTTTTGTTCAATTAAGCTCACATTTTCTGAGTTGATTTGTCTCTAGAAAAGGTGTCACCTGGTCAGATATCAAGGGTTATAATGCTTTAATTTATTGATACTCATATACTCGGTTGGAATTCTCTGAAAGGTGAGAAGGGAAGATATCTATTCGTCCTGAACACATTTTTAGTGATCACTGTTAGACACTATAGATCCACTTGTTCGCTGTCAACTTCGATATAAATGTATACACTTCTTGGTCTTCAATTCACTTTTATTTACACCCGAACATAGACGTCTACATGCTAGGATGCCAAAACCGCTAACTGATTGGAACACAGTAAAATATCAGAAAAGGGACGGGAGAGTTCCACTACTGATCATTAACAAAGAAAGCTAACAGTTATCTTTCTTTGTATAGGATATATTAACATATTGGCACTCACTGCTACCAAAATGCGTAAGTAACTTATTCATTGATCACCCCTTTTCCAATTTTTTAATTGATCACTCCCAACACAGCATGCTGCCAAAAGATGTTAGTCACGTGACATTCTATTGAGTGACTAAGCAGTTTACTGTTTTCAGGTTGTGATTTAAAAAAAAAGATTTTTTCAGAATTATTCAAATGACTGATATAGTAGTTTAATGTCAATTTAGATATAAGATCTTTAATTTTAGATAAAAGATCTATAATCTGTAGCTCTTCATTTATTTTTATTAGATTCCTCTGGAACCGCTGATCAAAACAACTTCAAACTCGACACTGCAATGCCTAGTGTGCTGACTAATATATTTGGGAATGTCAACTTCATACAATGGTCAATTGTCGAGTAATTGCAGTATATACACACAGATTTCTTCAGTTATAGTTAGATATTGTCATGGTTACTTTGTGTTGAAAAATCATGTGATTCTCCGACTATCAAGGGAGGTAATAATTTTTAAAGTTCCACACACTCGCTCACTCTGTGTTAAAAATGGTGCACAAAAGTTGTGCACAGTTTTAAGCATCAAGTGAGCCAGTGTGGATTACCCAATTTGTGTGCCATTTTTAATATTGAGTGATTGAATGTGTAGAACTTTACAATTTATTGCCTCCCTCAGAGAATAACTGTACCATGATGCATCTGTGTGAGGCACCGCCAAGATACCGTTGTGGAAACAACGGTACTTGGCAAGACTGCAGTCGTTGGTTCTTCAGGTCACAGCTGAAAATGGGAAGGTGGGTCATATCGAAAGATAACAAGGCAATGCGAAAGATAGGTGTTTTAGTAATTCGATTTATTTGCAGTTTTTAGAAAATGCCCGATAAAATGAGAAGACACAAAGCGAATTAACCCCCATTCTATCTTCGGCTACCTCTACTGATCGTATTAGTCACTTGCCTGGTCATAGACATTCCGTGTCTATTCTGTCCGGGTTCCCTCTTCTGACTCATTTCCCCCCCAAAGGCCTCCCCTTGCTCGGCCAATCAACTCCCAGCCAATCCACACTTTGTCCCAAGCTCTGCCACCCTGGGTGACCTGAATTCGGAGAAGACGTTTCTAAGCCAAATTTTCTGAGACACTTGTTCTTTCTATACTATGATGCCTAAAATGCTCTAATTCTATTAACCACCCCACTACTTTGCTACATAACCTATTAACAAGATAATTAAGAAATATTCCCACTTTTCAATTAGTTCTTCGGTCGATCCATTCTTTGGCCTTCTTCAGGTGTAATATCTGAATCTGATTGGGTAAACAGAAGTTTTTAATTTCAAAGGAAGTAACCCTTACAACGTAGGATTCATGTATTTCTTTATCCTTGCCTTGTCATGTTTGGGTTTGTTGAGTAGTGGAAGCCACATCAGGTTGAACTCTGCACTTGTCTAATACATTCAGTCGACATATTGATATGTGCTGCCTCTTTGATTTTTCTGTTTCCACCAACAGCATTCTCTGTCAATAATCTGGACTTCCTCCCAGTGAGGAAGGTGGTCGTCTGAAATTAAAAACCTGTTTACCCCATCACATTCAGATATTACACCTGAGGAAGGCTGAAGAATGGATCAACCGAAACGTTGTGTTAACCACACAAAAAACAAGGAGTTCAATCGTTCGAGGAACTATTTGAATGTTAATGACCCTTCTCAAAATATCTATTCTCACTTTTGTTTCGACAATCCAATCTCTTCTTCCCATCTGTGATGTTAACCTGACATTTTGTCGGATTCATTCTACAGGCTTCTTCAGGTGTAATATAACAGGTCTGGTTAGTTACTCGAAAGAAACTGTTATGTGACCAACATCTTTTGGCAGCATGCTGTGTTTGGAGGTGATCAATCAAAAAATTGGAAAAAGTGGTGATCAATGAATAAGTTCTCTTGCCTTTTGTTGGACTGTGATCACTAAAAAGTATGAATTTTCAAAAAACTGGACGCAAACTGGCAATCATTTTAACATAAACTTACATTGCAAATTGAACACCTACTAAAAACCTGTTATGGGGAATTTTCAAAAAACAGAAACATTTTTCTAGACATAGGAGTAAATGTTTAAATCTTCAGTTGGAATCTCAAAGTTAGACAATTAAAGAATGGTTTAATCAAAATTCTCAAAATGCATTAATGCTAAATTTGATTAGATTTGAAATCTTTCATTTTTCAGTCCTCTAGTTCCATAGGTACAGCCTGTACATATGATACATACAGTGATGGGATTCAAGGGGTTCGCACCAGTTCATGTGACCCGGTTACTAAAATTACAGAAGTTCACAGAACCAGCTCTTGAGGATCCTTGTCTACTCGCTTGTTAGCCTTACACAATTTATGGAAATTCTGTTGAAATATAAACAAGTGGCTGCTCTGTTTCCGAGAGAAAAAGAACTGGTTCTTAATTCCATAGACAAAAATTATTAAGGGATGTAAAGATAGAGAGAACCGTTTCCTAAAAATGTTGAAGCACACCACTGGATATATACATAGTCAGCCAACTTGAAAACTGAAGAAACCTATGTTGTCAGTTTTGGTTAACGGTTTCTTATATTATGGCCAAAAAAGTTAACATCAAAGATGGAAAGAGGAGATTGGATTGTCCAAACAAAAGTTGGAATGTTAATGACTCTTCTCAAAGTTAGACAATTAAAGAATAGTTTAACAAAAATTCTCAAAATCCATTAATGCTAAATTTGATTAGATTTGAAATCTCTCATCTTTAATGATTTGGGATCTGTATTTAAGATTAATATTTTAATTTCTGGTTTAGAAAAACAGAAAAAAAAAGTTTATTTAATCAACTATGGCAGTGCCTGTTCCAAAGGTGCATGTTTGGAAGGAACCAACTTCATTGTGTGGTGCAGCCTGCCATAATTCTCATGTGAAATAATTTTCTGACCGTTGTACGAAACTATGGCTTCAAAGTATTTTGGTTACTTTTTTTCAGTGTTGCCAATTTACAAACTCAAAACTGCACTGCCTTGTGTGCTGAAGCTGACTAATATATCTTGCGAATGTCAACTTCATACAATGGCCAGTTGTCGTGTAATCGCAGTGCATTAGATTTCTTGAACCCTTGATCCAAACAGCTTCAAACTCGACAATGCAATGCCTTGTGTAAGGTAAAGCGTCCCGTCTCTTAAGAGACAACTCCCAATGGAGTGTGGGGCCCGGTGACAAAGTCCCGGTTTCTGTTGTATGCGTCAGCTTAGTGGTCCTTGCAAGTTTCAAGTCTGGTTGAGACCAGGATTTTATTCTTACAAATGTTTTATGACCACTCCCTTGACAGGATGCAAGTCCACCGAAGGGATACCTCCACCCTAATCACACGGCTTAGAGTGTACTCAATTAGCTGCTGAGTGCACAGGGAAGTTTGTCCTAATGAAGTGTTTTCCACACTCTTTGCTCATACAGGGAATCGAACCCAGGACCTTTTGTGTGCTGACTAATATATCTGTTGAATGTCAACTTTGTACAATTGACAGTTGTCCTGTAATCGTGGTGCATATACGCACAGATTTCTTCAATTATATACAGGTACGCCCCGACTTACAACCGGGTTCCGTTCTGACTAGCAGGTCATATCTCGAAATGGTCGTAAGTCAGACAAATTTTGTTCTGAAGTGTTTGTATGCTATACTTTACCAAAAAAGAAATAGTGCATTGTCACCGTTACTCATATTTAGATGTGGTTTTTCGATTCTGGGGGTCACTCTCAAATTCGAAAAAAATTTTTAAAAAACAATCTAAATTGACAACACTGGACTTTAAATCATGAAATTTTTAAAAAAAACAAAAAAAAATCTAAATCTTGTCAACACTGGACTCCCTTAAAGTCGCAAAAAGACTTCTAGCTTTTGCTTGAATTATTGTTCAGCTTATTGGTACACTTTTTTGAATCTGATCATCCATCCACAGCATTAACATTTTTTCCATTTCATGTATGGGTCCTTGTCCTTTCTTGGTTATCGGAGATTTCATACTTGCTGACCCTTTCACTGCTTCCATTATTTTTTCTTTTCTTTTTTTAAACTTATATATATATACTCCATATTGAAACCAAAATGTTTGGAGCTGACAACGTTCGTTTCACTGCTTCCTGCAATTTGTCAAGTCAGCAGAGGCACTAAACACAACCAGAACGTTACAGTGGGGGGTTCAATTTTCAATGTAAGCTTAAGCTAAATTGTTCACTATTTTGTGCCCACATGTTTTTTGAAAATTTCAACCTTTTTTAGTGATCACATTCCAGCACATATGGGTGGCAGTGATTCATGATTTCCCTTAGTTACTAGTTTTTTATTTTCTTGTTCATTCTTTGGTTACTGAAAGGGGTTAAAATAAGGACCATCATTGATTAAGACTATAAGTTTGGGATCAATGTCATGAATTTAAAATGACTCCTACAACCACATGATTTCACTAACTGATGTAGGTGTCTGTGCATATCTATGATATGGCACATGCCCTAGGCGCCATTTGAAGGGGGCACCACTGAACAGTTTCTATTTAAAAGTCCAACAAGCCATCCTCATAGGTATGAACAAAAAATGAAAAAAGATTTCAAGCGTGTAAGTGACACCTGATTTTAAAAAACGTATGGTACACATATATTTGAGTGGAAAAAATAAACAAGATTAAAATGCACGACAGCTGTGCCATGCAAAAAAGTCATGTTATCGCCTGCAGCTCCCATAATTTGAAATAGCAGTCAATTTACATTAAAAAAAACATAACATAATATATTAAAAATACAGGCAGTAAATATATTTTCATCATTTCACTATATTTAATTATTCATCCTTGTTATAATATTTTTATATAAGTTTCAGTATTTATTATTTATATTTATTAATATTGAGTGGAAAAAAATTTTTTCTCACAGATCAAAAGCCTGAATGATAATTAATTGAATAAAATTAAAAGATTACTGAAAAGAAAATTATTTTACTTAATTTTCCTGTTCTTTTAATCCCAAAGTAAGAGTTCTGTTCCAGCAGTTCCTGGATATTATTCTAAAAAAGGTAAACATAATTAGTATCTCCAGGGATATATCTGTAAAATGTGTAAAAATCAACGAATGCATCATTGTATAAAATAGATAAATCATAAATCTAATAAAAGGTGGGGTAAGAATCATATGAAGAAATATTGTTCTTCGAAACTTGAAATGGAAAAAAAAATTTTTTTTTAAATTCGCCCTTTAATAAATAAGTATTGAACATTTTATTAAAATCAATTAATATGCTGATATTTGCCAGATTTTTAAAGATTTCTTGCGTGTCAATTTCACGCTGAAATTTTCATCCATTTTGTTCATACCTACATCCTCAGATAGTGAAAAAAGAATTTTCTTCATATGTATGATTTGACCATACCTGTCAAGTTTCAATGTTAAGAAAATTGTGTGAAAATTATGTATTGAGATTGGCTAAAATTGTGTTTCAGGGCATATCAACTACTGAAATTAAGTCTATTTAAAACTTGTTTAAATAGTCTTTAGCAGCACTTCTGATTGAACAGAAAATATTTGTTTTACGACCAATGTTTATTAGCTACGTGAACTTGCTGTTTCGATACTATCTGTTTATAAAACTATTTTATTCATTTGACTTCTGATCTTCGAAGAGTGAAAATGGTTGCTACACGCTTCTACTTTGCCTTCACAGACGGACGAATTTTGACCAGAATCTGACCAATTTGCACTTGGAGTCTGAAAATGATGTATCCAACATTGGCTAAAATTGCTTTTCAGGGCATATCAACTACTGAAATTAAGTGTTGTCTAGAAGTCTGTTTAAAATATGTTTCAAAAGTTTTGTATGTGATCTTTTAAAATAATGTAAAAATAGATTTTTTTTTTTTTATCAGAAATCTAAACCAATTTAATAAATCTAAATAAATCTAACACTCTTGATAAATTGCGTGAGAATACATGTGAGCGTGAGAATGTATAAAAAATGCGTGTCTCTCACGCAGAATGCGTTAGATGGGTGGTGTAGGGCCCATTGTGGTCTTAATCCAGCCCTGGGTGGGTGTACAAGCGACCAAGCAGAATACAATGACGGTTGTGTTTTTGGGAACCATCTAAGCTATTTACATGTTCTTCTCTCATTCAACATTGTGTAATGAAATGCACCCAGATCGTATTACCAGTAGCCGTTAAAAGGGGCCAGGGGCCAGATTTGAAAATAGAAAGGGATTGAGATCTGAAGCGGGTCGCACAAAGAGGCTCCCTGCCCGTCATGGGTGAGGGAGGAGAGAGCTGGTTAGAAGCAGTTAGTTTTTGTGATTTGAATCCAGCAGAAGCAGGCGAAGTAGTTGGCTTCTTTCACCCGGATGGGTAGAAAAAGGAGGCACAACCCTTGATCTTCTTAGTAGTAACTCAGAAAAGTGACCAACTCATTTGGAAAACTAAATGAAACAGAATTTCCGTACCTCGAAGCTACCCGCGAACCGGCCCAGAAAAGAATCTATATCGACGGAAATAAAACAACAGATTTCCAATTGAAGAACCTGAATTTTGTCGTCTTTTCTCTCCACCCACGTGGGAGTCTTTTTCCAAAATTAATTTCCCATCACAGAAAGTTCAGCTCGCGTCAACAGACCCAGACTGAGTTTCATGATCATCTCTTTCTCTCTCGGCATGAAGAAAGAAGTACAACCAGTGTTATACAATGGGAAAAGCTATTCAAATAATGCTGATCATCGCAGTTTCAATCATGACATTTCTTAGTTGATATTATGGTAGTTATCTAAAAGATGGGTGTCACCCAGGACTTGAAATTAACGTTGTCCCGGGTGTAACATTCTTGTTGTGTTTAAGTGCCTTTGTTCGCTTTGTTGTTCTTTCTGGTGTAGCTGTGTGAGATTAGAATGTGTTCCGGTCCGCGCTTTCTGGGACCGGAAACGAAATGGGGGGGGGGCTGCAGGGAGCTTGCTTCAGCATGTTTATTGATTTAACATAACATACATATAAAAATGTGTTCTGGATGAACAAATATCTTCCTCGGGTCGGAAGTGATTTTTTTTTTTTTTTTTTTTTTCCTCCAAATCACTTCCTTCCTGGAGGCATCCGGGGAAGATATCTTTTTTTTTCTTTTTAAAATTTGGTGAGGATTGTTCTTGTCGTTTTGTTTTTCTTATGGTTTGGACTGGAGTTTGACAATTATTTATTTCCTCAACATTTTAATGGTCTTTTTATTATGCTACTAACAACTATAGATGATAATAACAAAGTAAAGAAACAACATTTTGATTTTGGGACTGTTTACATTTCCTTCGTTTAAAATTGTTTTCCGGGACGGGAGTGAAAGAAGTTAGTCTGGCTCCCTGGAGTCACTGTGTCATTTTACAAACAGTTATTTTCTTATACACAACCATGTCAGATAACACATGCTATGGTTTTGATTGGTCAAATCTTTAGAATATGAAAAGTAAGCATAGTGTCCCAATATTTGCTCGCCAGCCAATCAAAATCTCTTTGCGGGCCGTAGGCTGACTACTCTTGGTCTAAATGATGGGACATTTATTAGAATGAAATTCAATAAGAAAAAAATTCTTGATCATAAAACATTTCTAGAACCGTGCCAACTTTTTGGTACATGGCCATATTCATGGATGGAGCACCTAACGATGCCAATGTTGAGTAGTGCTTTCGAATCCGGGAACAAAAGTCACAATGTGGCTTTACCCTGAGCTACCTGAAAAAACAAATTAGGAAGAAAAATCACAACTTTGGTTTTATGGGTAAGGAACAAAGTATGGAAAAAAAATTAAAATTTTTAATAAAATAGATAATCTAAATAAATTCAAATATTACACAAGTCACATATAGTAAAACATCGTGAACAAAAAGCTCAAAAACCTCAAATAATAACGAATTTAATTATATCTATTTAGTAATTACTTAGTAAATCTTCTAAATTAGATATTATTTTAATCAAGATTTGCTTTGTTTTATTTTATTTTGTGACAAATAATTTAAAATACTACTTAAAAAAAACATTCCTATGACTTTTTCCTACCCAGAAACCAAAGCTGTGACTTTCTTCCTTTAGGTAGCTTTCACATAATGAAATGTGTCCAGGAAAAGGTTTTTGGTGGGTTGATGTACAAACAGTGACAATTAAACCAGTTGCTGCTTTAACCTATATTTGAAATTTCCTATTTCCCGTCTCCTCTCGCTCCCCTCTAAGTTTTGTTCTCTCTTTTCTTCTACCGTGAGTATTGCCCACCCTTTTCCCTCAACAGGTGTATAGACAGGGCGGCCACACAGGTGTTAGCAAAATGTACCAAAAGCTGACACCAAATCGTCCATAAAAGTACCAAATAAAGAAAAACACCTTAAATACTAATGAATCAAAACAAAATAACCAAACTCGACTCAAATACTAAAAAAACTGGCAATGCAAAAAGCGCTAAATTAGCGAGTTTGCGCCTAAAGCATTTTGCCCATTTTCTGGCTATATTTGTGCCATTCTTAGCGTGTTTTTGGCCATTTCTGTCCTTTTAAAAAAAATTTAGCGCTTTTGGCCACACTGAATAAAACTAAGCAGATATCAAATCTAAACAAAGTGTAAAAAAATAAACTCTCCACTCCATCAATTTTAACTATATTTTCATATTTGAATTTTACCCTGTAGTCGAACAGTTTTTAGTTTTGATTGTTGGCATGTTATTATTTTTTTTTTTAAATTGTATGATTATAGCAGTAAAAAAGTGTTGATATTGTCGGAAAAAAAATGACTCTTTATTTGCTAAACAATCGTAATAATTTGCTAACGCTAAACTACAAGATCGCCCCAAAATTATAAAAATGCATTAACACTACTAACAGAAGGCTGAACAGTTGCTTTTAAATCTCTCTGAGAGCAACAAATATAATCTTTATTGAATTTTAGAAGCAAAACCACTTAACATATTTTCCTGGATGGCGTGTTGACAGGAAAAAAGGCACCACTTTACTTTCCGGTGGGCTTTGTCGAAAAGTATGCTAAGGGGGACTAATTTGTATAAAGTCTTTTTTTTTTTTTTTTTTTTTTTTTTCTAGTAAACAACTTTAGTACAGTTCAGTTTTATTTCTGCTTCATTGCTTTCACTTATTGGCGGTACCCCCTACCACGTATAATTATTACGCATTAGAGTTATCTTCCTTGACTGGATAACTAGATTTCTAACAGGTGTCGCTGTGATCGGCGGTTGTGGACATAATTTTATTTATCCTGTTCTCAACGTGAAGGAAAGAACAATGTCTAAGCCAGAAAGAGACCCCACCGACGATTTAATAGATGCTTTCCCTGGCTTCTCGTTTACTTCGCGGCTCGATGCTACCCGTCCTACCGCAGAAGAGGCGATGGAAGATCAGAAGATGAACATTGACAAGATTGCTATTTCAGCCTATACAATGACTCATCCTCGAAGAGGGATTGCTCTGATCATAAACAATGAACAATTCCACCCAACTACAGGCATGAATGACCGTAATGGATCTACCCAGGATGTGAACGCAATGAAAAATGTACTTTCTAACAAGTTGGGCTTTAAAGTCATCATTCGTAGTAACATTACTGTTGCAAAGATGAAAAACCTTTTTGAAGATATCTCCAATGACGACCACTCCAATAGCGATTGTTTTGTTTGTGTTATTCTCTCTCATGGAGATGCTGGGGGCATAATTTATGGTACTGACAACAGTGTCGCTTTAGACGATCTTATAGCTTACATCTTGCCCAACAAATGTCCTAGTTTGGCTGGGAAACCTAAACTTTTCTTTGTTCAGGCCTGTCGGGGCACAAAGCTTGACAAAGGAGTTGAAGTTCACGATGCATTGGGACATCGTCCTGATGAACAAGCTCAAAAGATTCCCCTCTGGGCTGATATGTTGATTGCATACTCTTCAGTTCAGGGTTATTTTTCTTGGAGGAATTGTCGAAACGGTTCCTGGTTTATCCAAAGCCTTTGCCATGTGCTGGAACAACACGGGACCGAAATGGAAATACAACGGTTGATGACGAAAGTGAATTTCCGGGTTGCCTATGAGTTTGAATCCAAATCCAACGAGTTCAGAATGAATCGTATGAAACAAGTTCCTTGTGTTTCCTCAATGTTGACCAAGGAGTTAATTTTTACTCCCAAGTAAAGACATACTCATCGAAATAAGCAAAGCAAGAAAAGAAAAAAAATGCTGGATACTTTATTTCAGTTACTTGCTCTTTTCCCCCTTGGGG
>VCCN01002351.1:256102-267398 GCA_006491835.1 Architeuthis dux | reverse complement strand
AAATCACCAGTATCGTTTAGGAAATGTTATGTATTGATGCATCGCGAAACTGAAAAATATTGCGATATACCAATGCACTGTGGCTTCCACTTCCAAACAAACCTAAACCCGACAAGACACAGAAATACCCGGGGCCATGTGCTATAAGGGTTATCCCCTTTAAACATAACTTCTGTTTAACCCATCACACTCGGATTTTACACCTGAAGAAGGCCGAAACGTTGTGTTTACAATGCAAATAACTATATATATGGTCTCCAAAATGCAATGAATGACCAGGGCACTTGGCATGTGATGCCGTGCTTCCCAACAAGCATTGCTAGTTGTCACCTTCTTGCCAATTATTGGTTTCCTCTGTGCGGTCCAGTGAGGTGTTGGACTTTCTTAATTTGAAATTTGAGTTGTAGACTGATTTCTAACCAAAGCTGAAGAGCCCAGCCTTTACCCATACCTGCGTGCGGAGAAGAGATGGATTCATGCCTTTCCTAAGAGCATTGGTGTCACTTTCTGAGAAGAAAAAAAAGATAGGTGTAACTAACTTGAAACTTTACACACAAGTGAAGAGGAACGTGTTGAGTATTATAATTTTTTTTTTTTTTTTCTTTTTTTGTAAAATTATCCCAAGTCATCTAGATTTAATTTTATTTATATCTAGTTACTCCACACATTGGTCCCGCCATCTATGGTCCAAATGCTGTGGAGGGTCATCCCCAAAATCTTTGTTCGCGAAGCCAAGCCATTCATTCATCTTTGTGCTTATTTTCTTGATTTAGATGGTTCCCAACCTTTTCAAGGTCATTCCTTTAATTTTATAATTGTACAGCTGCTGCTGTGTATTTTTTACTCAAAGCAAGCAAAAATAATTAGGAACACATAATTTGAAATTCCAATTTATTACAAAAGAAATAAGAATTCTGCTATCGTAACCGATATACACATCGATGTGATTTCTGTTCTTGTTTTATTTGTAACTAGTTCTTCGATTTGTGGGTCTATTAGTGAAAGAGCACATCTTAAATCGTTCTCAACTTGGAGCTTATTTCAAGCCTTCGACTTGATAGATAGAAGTGCAGAAAACCCTATCTCTAGACTGGACTTTCATTTTTACCTAATAGCCTTATTGCCCCCTTGGACTACCCGAATTCCCCTAGATACAACCTGAAATATCTAGAGTGGCAACACTGATATTTTTGGTAATTTTAATGGATTCCATAAAATTATCCAGAATCATCTAGATTTTATTTATAATTATCTAGATTTATATATATATAGTATCTATGGGTCTATTTTCATGACATAGATACAACCTGAAATATCTAGATCTAGATATAAAACTGAAATTGGGATCGTTTCTTCTTTTCACGTTGATTAATTTGTAGATTACTTAACTTTGACTTAAAGCAGTTTCTTAAGGGAAGGAAGTAGGTTTTAACTTAAATTACAAAAAATGAAGGAAGTAGGTTTTAACTTAAACTAGAAAGAATTTACTCAACAACTTTATGTGAAGACTAAATAACCCAATTGAAAATATTTTAGTCTGAAACTCATACTACAAAGAACACTAAGAAACCCAGAGGTCAGTCACAAATACCAAATACACCACCACCACCCAGGTATCATTATTTTAAAAACAACCTATCAAAAGAAACTAGCTTACCACGCAAGTATAAAAATTTCTAAAACACTCACACCTTAAATGCCAACCCCTATTACATCTGTTAATCACCGCTACGTACAACAGACTGGTTTAAACACTGTTGCTAGGTTTAGGTTATTCATGTGTTCTGACATTTATATGTAGCTATGTATCCAGACTTTGCCCAGCCCTAACCGTTCATAGTAGAAACTTGAAATTTTGCACAAGCACTCCCGTCAATGAGTAGGAAAAAAACTTTTTTTCTTTTTGAAAATTCCCCTCAAAAATAGGTTTTTAGTGGGTGGTTCAATATGCAATGTAAGTTTATGCTAAATTGGTCACTAGTTTGTGCCCACTTGTTTTTTTGAAAGTTCAGACTTTTTTTAGTGAATCCAACAAAAGGTGAGAGAAGTAACTTATTCATTGATCACCCCCAACACAGCATATATGGGTGGCAGTGATTCTTAGTTTCCCTTGGAATGCTAGTTAGATATATATTGGTGCTCTTTATGATATGATATTTTATTTTTTAAATTTATTGAAAACTTTGGACTTTTGGCGGTAAAATACCATTTTTTTTCTTGCTTTTCTCTTGTTTTTCTTTTTGTTTAAAATAGAATTATTTTGTTTGCTTGATTTAGAAATAACTTTTTGATTCATGGGGTCCGCTAGGGGGTCAAGCATTGCCCCTCTGGATCCGGCCTTCTCAACGAGGGCAAGGGGGTTTGAAAGTTAGAACCTTATAGCCAATCACTTCACAGCTTTAATACCTATTGTGTAACACAGGTGCAGTACAGTTGTTTTATGTAACTCCAACTGCAATTTAATGTTCTGTTATAAAAAGAAAAAAAAATATTCACTTTGCTTGCTCCATCATGTCACCCTGGGGTTAGGTCATATGTCTCCATCAGCAGTCAAGTGCACTATCAGACAGTGGGTCGTATTTGCTTACACTACACATTTCAGCTTTAATGCGTACACAGTTGTCATTAAGATATAAATCAAATACAGGCAGTGGCGTACCTAGGGTTGGTGTCACCCGAGGCGGTAACTCATGGTGTCACCCCCACCACACCCCCCACCCCAAATTATCTCTTCCCTGGATATCTAACTTTTTTTCTTGGGAACATCATTTTTCTGAAAGAGGACATCCAAAGGAACATTTTGGTACCCTATTCATGGGATCCTGAGGGTGCCGGTGCCTAGTAAGCCTTGCTGTCCCCCAGACCACACCTTTTACATTTGTGCTTATAACAACATTTCCCCAAAGGTTCATGTCTTGGTTTTTTTCTTCTGTTCTACATAAAATCCCGCTAATGGTTCGTACCAAATTTGTTAATGGTGTATTTACTTCCAGGTTTAACCATTTTTTGGTAGAATACAACTTGGCTATACTGGCTTGTTTCATTAGAAAAATGAATTACAAAGAAACTATATGAAATTTTTTTAGGCAGTCATCTTGGTGTCACCCCTCCGATGGTGTCACCCGGGATGGACCGCCCACTCTGCGACCCTGTCAGTACACTAGTGAATACAGGTACACCTTGATTAGTGCAGTTAATTTGTTCTAAAGTTTTCCACACTGTTCAAGGTCTTATTATAATTTAATGTGTTCTTTTTAGCTTATATTAATTTACCTCGGTCAACGAAGTTGAAAAGAGGTATACAGTATCGCCCATAAGTATATGTACACCCCTACCACTATGTTATAGAAAGTTGTCTTCTAAACCACATCTAGCAGGATTTTATTATTTCTAGTGGAACACTACACAATCAAAATGGATATTATCAGGTATTATTTATGACCAAACTCTACAGTATTGAAACTATGTTGCCAAAAATATGAATATGTTGCCGTCCAAAGATGAGTAGAACACTACGAAAAAATATTTTTGGCAACAGAGTTTCAATGCTGTAGAGTTTGGTCATAAATAATACCTGATAACATGTTTTGATTGTGTAATGTTCAAGTAGATTTAATAAAATCCTGCTATGTTTGGTTTAGAAGAAAATTAACTTTCTATTAAAAAGTGATAGAGGTGTACTTATTTATGGGCGATAATGTAGCAGTAAAAAATGTTGATATTGTCAAAAAAAAATGACTGAAAGGTTTTTATTAGATATCTGCTACCTTTAGTTAGTATTTTGTTGTAACTGGCCAGGCGCCATCACAACAACCGTAATAATTTGGGACACTAAACTATGAGATCGCTAGACAATCTTGCTTGATTTTGCAAATTGGAATTCCACAAAGTTTCAGTTGATCATGATAGGGGTGTACTTATTTATGGGCGATACCGTATGTATTTGGTTAAGTCTGTTCCTTTGTTCATCTGCTCACACGATATCTCCGAAAGTACTGAATGGATTTACAATGAGATTTTGTGGAAGGTTGAGCAATGGGGTGAGAAATAGATCGTACAATTTTGGGGTGGATCCAGGAATCCTTTTTTGATTGAGAGATATTTTTCCTTTTTTTTTCCCAATACATTTATGTATATGCGCATGACTGTCCACACAATATCTCCAAAAGTTCTCAATTAATTTCAATGAAAATCTGTGCAGGGGTGGACAATAGGCTATGCAAGAACTGATTAAAGCAGATCCAGGCACAATTACCTCCCCAACGTCGTAGCTATATATCCAAACCACATAATATTGCCAAATTTTCTTTCCTGTCCACAAGATATCTCCAAAAGTTATCAATGACTTTTAATCAGATTTACTGGAAATAGGCTATGGAAGAACTAATTAAATTTTTGAGCGGATCCATGCACAATTACCTACCCTACGTCACAGTTACATATCCAAACCATATAATTTTGCCTAAATTTTATGTCTGTCCACACAATATCTCCAAAAGTTCTCAATTAATTTCTATTAAATTGTGTAGAAGGGTGGACAAAAGGCTTATGGAGGAAGTGATTAAATTTTGGGCCGGATCCATGCGCAATTACCTCCCTCACATCGTAGTTATATGTACACACAACATAATATTTGCCAAAAGTGAATGTCTGTCCACTCAATATCTCCTAAAGTTCTGTATGAATTTCTACGAAATTTTGTATAAGAGTGGGCTATGGGCTAGGGAAGAAGTGATTTTGGGGCGGATCCATGCACAATTACTTCCCCTGACAATGGCGTTTGCAGAGGTATGCGCTCTCTGAGTGCTTATTACTTTCTAGTTTGTATAACAATGCAATACCATAACCGTACTACATCAAAACCCGCACTAATCGAAACTGAACTTCAAGGTATTGCTGTATATCCCACCCTCCACCCCGAAATATATGCTTTTTGCCCCACCCGGGAATTCGAGTTTAAAATAAAACTATCTTTTTTAAGTAACTTTTTTTCTCTAGAAATTAGAAGTAACGATAAGATAATTTTGAAGTTTGGCTAAAAAAAAAAGACCTATTGTTTCCTCCGTCTGAAAAAACTTCGGCGATCATTCGAGAAACTAAAACATTTCTAAGTAGTATGAAGAAAAAAAAAGGCAAAGGTATTGACTACACGCGTTTCTCTTGGCATCGCACCTTTTAAGGTTAGGGTTCGGCCCACGCCGACGGCCCCACCCTGTTCAGACAAGTGCGATGAATGGGCAAAGGAAAGGTTACCTCCCTTTGGGACATACTTACTATTTTCTAGATATTGTGATCTATTTTAAATAAAGAACCTTCCGGAAAAATAATAAAGCGAGGATTTTCCAATTTCTGTCTCAGTCGGATATAAAACGGATGAAAGAATTATTTCGGTGTCTTTTTAAAAATACATATTGGTCATTAACTGCGAGTCGCTAGTGTCAACTTCCTGTTCTGAGGGGCACAATACATGTGCACGCTTCATCAAAACATGGTAAGAATTTAAAACACTCAGAAAAAATGTTTGATTTTCCCCCAAATGTATGTTTGTTTTGTATATATAAACTTATTTCTTTCCATCTTTTAAAGATTATTGACGCTGTGATTTGATAAAAGTGATATAAAGTAAGATATCTAAAAACCTGTTGTCAATTTGAGAGTCGCTCATCAAATTGAAATAAACAACTTCAGTTTTAAAAGCTAAACATTTGAAAAACAAAAAAAAAAGTTTATTTTATTCATAAAAGGTTTAGGATTTGATTGTAATTTATTTAACCAAGCTGATATATCAGACACGATAACGTACCCAAAAACACTACACGGGCGATATATCGGCCTAAAAATTTAATTAAATAAATAAAAATTAAAATTAAAAAATGTAAAAAAATAGTGTTTTTTTTATATATAATCAAAAAAGCCATAATACTAAAATGGTTAATAATTCTATGAATAAATCAAACGTCAAATTTAAGCCCTCTGAATTCTGTTTTTAACTAGTGATTTATTTTTATTTGACATTTTTCGGTCAAATATTAAGATTTTTGTTATGGATCCTCTAATCAATTTTATTTGATGATTGCATTGAATTGAATTGAATTATCGTGTCCACGGTGTCCAGGGTCGTTTTACTTAAGGTACTGCAGGGCCCCAAGATTTTAGGGGCGCCCCATATCACGAAATATATATTTTTATTTTCATCAATGGTTTTTACTTTTCAGTGTATCAATTTGTTGGTGGATTTATTTTGTTACGTAGAGAGATTAATTATTGATCCACAAAGGACATTACGTTAAATTAAATATAATTTTATGAATATTTCATTTCTGTTTTGATTTGTACAAAAAAAATAGAAAGGTCCCAAGAAATGTTATGTGCCGGGCCCCCTCAATGTTAAATCCAGCCCTGATTGTGTCCGTTGAAAACTTCAAATATGACTTTCACTTTAAAATACCACCGGCATTTTAAAACAAAAACTCTATTTGTTTCTGAAATGATTGCAGTCTGTATCATTAAACATTTAACTGAACATTAAGTTAATGTCATTAACAAGAAAAACAAGTTTTCATCGTCGAACCAACCCTATACTCATCCAAAGTTTTGATTATTTAGGAAATTTATATTTAATTAAACATAAATTAAAAAGAACGATCGTTTACTTAAGAATTTTTTTTTATTACCATATTGCGTTTAAAAAAAATGACATGTAAAACTTTGGTAGAAAAAGACAAATTTAACTTTTATTTCAAACCTTTTAGTGTTACAAAAATTAAAATGTTGATTATTAAATGAAAATCAAAATTAAAATGTTTATAATTATTTTTGAGAATACGCACTTTTTAATTCGGATAACGCATAAAAAAACGCGTTATCTGTAAAAAGTGCGTATTCTCAAAATCAAAAAAAATTATAAACATTAACTTTTAATTTTGATTTTAATTTGATAATCTACATTTTAATTTTTTGTAACACTAAAAGGAAACAGAAGAAAAATATTGGTGAAGTTAGTTTTTTTAGCTCTCTTCTTTTTTTTTTGGTAGATTTTACAACTATTTTTATAACTCTAGTCGCTATCCATTTTCTTAAACGATCAAAAGACTTGAGTTGTTCACAAAGTACTTTCCCCAGAAAGGTTAAGTTGCTAATGTTATCTTTCCCGTTTCAAAATGGCCGCTGTTGCAGGGTTAGGGTATTTGTCATTTGCTTTTTTGATTTTGAAATTCGTCTGTTATTCTGAAGTCATACCGACTTCATTGGTCATTTTGAAACCGGAAAGGTAACAGTTGCCCTATTATTATTCACAAATAGATACTGATCTCTGCTTTAGTGCTTACAGAAAAGGTGTTGAAAGTTAAAAACCACAATAATGATTCATAGTTCTAAGTTATCCGAACCTCTTGTGAAACATTGTTAACTTATTAATAATAAGTTATTAATTTTTGACTAGTTTTTCTTTAAGCATCAAAATAACATGAAAGAAAAACTAGTGTAATGACGAAGTAAGAATCTTCCTTTTTCTTTTTCGTCTACACACGTTTGTTTCTTTATCAATGGAAGTGTCCGATAACAAAACTTTATTTTAATATTTACATGTCTACAAAAGATCCCTAACTAAAAATGTCTCATCTAAGAAGAAAATTAATATTTATTTTGCCGTAAGTAGCTAAAAAGGGAGGGGGGTTATTTTGGAATGCAATCGTCCCAGCTGTTCGGGGTATCACTTGTTTTTGTAACTCTAGCAAAACCAGCCCCCAAAACTCTGACGATGAAGACTTTTAAGTCTAACGAACGTAATATGATAGCCAGCCAGCCAGCCACCCACCCCGGGGCCTCTGAGAGGAATTCTATCTCCTTCCCTTTTCTTAGCGAAGTAAGTAGTATAAGCAGTTTTGGATGGGTGGATTTTGACTAATGTTAATGACTGTCATCTAAACCTATCGCAAAACTAAACTGAATAATTACTACTAAAAAAAATAATCTTAAAAGTATAAAGGTCCGCGACAGAAAACTGTTCAAAGAGAGGGGGGGGGGCAGAGAGAGCGTGTTTGTCTCCCACAACCGATATAATATGGTATGCTGAACTACCAGAGTGGCAATTAGATGTTTATTAGGACCGTTAACTCCTAGATACCCGATTTTTTTTTAATTCAAACCATAACATTCTTAAAAAGGTTATATATTTTCAGTAATTAGGTGCCCAAGAACCTGTATAACAATTTTCATTCTAATCGGTTCAGCAGTTCCAAAGTTCAATATATTTTGCATGTTGACATATGGTTATTTTCATATAAAATGTAAGCAAACAATCGGATCGACCGTGACTTGCCATTTTTCAATTCCTGGGGTTTTGTCAACATTATAACCAAATTTTCAGACAAATCGGTGAAGATTTGAGAAATTTTCAATTGTAAACAAAAACGTTTTTGCTTATAAAATGTAAACAAAAGATCGGATCGGCCATAACTCCCCATCCAGGTAGAATCTCTCCACAAGTCTACTTACAAAATATCATTGAAATATATTAAGGAATAACAAAGTTATCCAATTGAGAAAAAGGATACATCGATGACGACAACGACAGACACCCATAGCGAATGATAGTTCCCAAATCTTTTTCCGCCGGGGACAAAAAATATTGAAGAGGTGTGGTGATGAAATAATGCGGCGGTGTAAAATCAAAGAAAATTGATCTGCAAACATTTATTGTTTTGTATGTACAATGTTCATGTGGAGAAAAACTGAATGACATCACAACTTTATAACAACTTCGTTTGACTAACTAAAATTTGGTAATGATAATCATTATAACTTCTGTATCGGAGCTCTCGAAGTATACATGGTAAAAGTTAAGTAATGTGGTCCCTCAAAAGATGTGCGGTCCCTCCTACAGAGCTAGTAGTAGCTACTTATTGGAATGTTGGCTTCTTTCTTTTCAAGTTCAATTATGCAATCCCTGCTACAGCGCTTTTATACTTACTATTAAATGTCCATTGATTTGCTAATGGTACATCTAAAGCTGTGTCTGTGTCTATGTTTACACACTAATTTCAAAGGTTTAGACAACGTATCGTTAACTAAACTTGTTGTATTCATTTGGGGTAAAAAACGAAATTGACACATCATTAACAGTAGTAGTTGTAGTTATATTATCAGCAGCCAACATTTTGTGTTCGCATTACCCCCTTTCTGTTGTCACAGACAGACAGACTGGCAGCTTGCAAAATATATTATGGATTGGAGTGTTGGCTGTTTAATTTTCTTATCTCATACTCCCATGAAAATAACTATTGGACAGCTTATAACAACATTGCTAACATTCCCGTTGTACCACATTACATACAACCTTCAACTTTGGAACCAGTTATTTATACTAACTCTGTTGAATACATGCTAACACAGTGCTGCTTTTGACAATATATTGTTGCACATTTCTCAATAATGGTATGTTACACCTTGAATTGTATTAAAATAAATTACTGCTTGTAATTCGGGACCACTGTCATTGGAGTATGAGGTGCGATAATAAAGTAATACTACTGTTATTGTTTAAGTGGTTCTTCGGACGATTGAACTCGTTGTTATTTGTGTTGTAAACACAACATTTCGGCCGATCCATTCTTCAGGTGTAAAATCCGAGTGTGGTGGGTTAAACAGAAGTTTTGTTTTTAAAGGGGTTAACCCTTATAGCACATGGCCTGGGTGTTTCTGTGTCTTTGTCTTGTCGGGTTTAGGTGAAGTGGAAGCCAATATTAATGACCCTTCTCAAAACTATAGAAAAGAACCATTTGAATATTAATGACCCTTCTCAAAACTATAGAAAATACTCTTATTGTTGTTTCATAACCAGAAACGTATATAAATATTCTTGATTAACATATGCGATAAAACATGTCTCTTTTCCCTCACATTGATTCAACATTGTTTTCCATTCTTATTATTTTAATGAAATGATCAGATTTCAACAGCTTTTTCTCTTCATGTTTGCATACCTGTCAAGTTTCAATGTTGAAAATGAGTGAGAATCGTACCTAAGTTCTGTAAAAAATATAGTGAATGCATACAAATAAACAACCAACAATTGTTAATCAGCAAAAGGTTCACACTTTCATAAAAACTAACTTTTTTATGAAATTTCTCACCTTTCATAAAATGCGTGAGAATTTTACACTTTTTATAAAATGTGTGAGAACGTATCAAAATGTGTGAGTCTCATGCAAAATGCATGAGACTTGACAGGTATGTGTTTGATAATTTACTGCAGTACTAATCACTGAAAGAGTAACAAATAAATTATGCCTGAAGAACATCCAAAAGTTTGCTGCTTGAAAAGTAACACTGAGAAGGAGAGCAAAGATGAGAATGCTTGTTCAAAAGAAACAGTGAGTAGTAAGGAATTCCTCATCTAAAATATACAACACTCACTACAGATGTCTATTCTTTGTTAAAGAGAAAAGTCATTATTCACATTAACGTCTTTAGTTTTTTTCATTTGTTAAGTTGGGTAAGAGGAAATTGAATTCATATTTTTCACTGTGTTGTCTAATTTGAACTTATGTTTTCCACGGGCAACACCGGTTATCCCTGCTAGTATAAAATTTGTTTTTGCTGATATGAGTTCTGTTATAAATGCCTTTGCAAACTAGAGAGTGGCAGACAATTACTACACCTGGCCAAAACAAAGTAGGGCTATCATTACCTTTCTTGTTTCAAAATGGCCACCACTTCAGTTGCTGCTGATGAAGAATTTAAAGTCAAAGAAAGAGATGAAAACATTTTTTTTAAGAGATTTTAAAAGATTTATGTAATCACTAGTGAAAATAGCAAACAGCATTATTATTTAAAAAAATTTTTTTATGTGGTCTATTGATATCAGGCAATTTCATGTTGTGCAAGAGACTAGTGTTTTTATTTCACTTTTAGTCTTGATGTTACGTAATGGTCAGTGAGGTCCGGGCTGTAATTAAGACTAAAATTAAAGCCAAAAGTGTTACAAATCTTCTCACGGTCAGAAAAGGAATATTTCTTTCCCAAGACTGCTGGGGGTCATGGGTGAATGTTTAGGCATGGTATTTAGAAGTTAGGATCATGCAGGGTAAACGTAGTTAAAAATACATTAGCGATTTTCGGAGACGTTGTGACCGCCCGCCAGGTTTGAAACGACATGAAGTCACGATAGTGGCTCCGTGATTGATAGTCCACCAGTGGAAAGTCCACCAGCAGGTTTAAAATAGGGAACAATTTAGCAGCAGCAGGAGAAGCCAGGGACAGTCAGTCTTGACGCAGGCCTTTTTGGGGTCCATGT
>VCCN01002351.1:188422-231900 GCA_006491835.1 Architeuthis dux | reverse complement strand
TTCATTGTTAATTCTATTTATTTCCTAAGAGTTCATTGTTAAAAAATAATTCAAGTTTTAACAGCATTTTGATTTTATGACTATATTTTTTAAATTTTATATCTCTATTATCTCCTTTTAGAACCCAAGTGATAAAGTCACTACATATGCTGCTATTACAGTCTTTGTGAATCTTACTAACTCTTATGACAAACAAGATGTGCCAGAAGAAATCAAGGAATTGGCTCAATTTGCAAAACACCATGTCCCAGAAGATCATCCAAAGGTAATTCTTCATTTTTCTATTCTTACACTGAACTGTGTTTTATGATTTGCTAATAATGAACTAGTTTCATATAGTTTTGAGCAGGAATTTGTTTTTCTCTTGCAAAGGGTGTGGTTACTTTTATTTCTTCATGTAATTATATGCAAATCAAAAACAAGGAGGCTGTATTAACTTAGCAAACTAAAAGCATATTATTCATTTTGTTGTGCATGCACAATGCCCAGAAGTCCTTTTTGGTTAGAAGATTGAAATCATCAGTTTTTGACAATAAATGACTAGTTACACAAATACACAACCGTTCACAGTCCAACATAATGGCACAATTCCGCACGACCGCTTCACAAGCCCAACTCGTAGCGAGATGTTCAAAATTCAATCTGTCCACTAGCCTGCGACAAACTGCTGCCTCTGCGGGATGCTACTCCTGTTTACAGTTTCAAAATTCAAAATAATCCTTTGAAATAATTTGTAGGTTCACACAACAATTAAAACGCGTATTAACGGTGATCACTAATGGCCAGTAGGTGGCACAGTGTTTCCGCCCAACTTTATTTACTTTTATTTAAAAACATCCACATGCATATATACATATATGCACTAATCTAGCAATTGACCAAATTAAAATGAGAAATAATATATAAATGAAAATATTAATTAACTTTGATTTCAAAGGTTTAACATATTTAATTTAAATCAAACGATTCTAGTGCACATATTTTTGGATTTACAGTATTTGTTTTTTGGAGTTATGGTATTGGTAAATAGGTATTGGCTTTTATTTAAATAGTTTTACACCTAAGATATAAAACATTTGTTTAACATTTGCTGAATATTTACTAATAAAGTGAAATACTTATATTTTAGGATAAATATGAATTTGCCAAAGCCCGTACAAAGAAATTGGCTGAGGAAGGCATGGTAACAGCATTGGTGGAACTCTCTAAAACAGAGAGCGAAAACAGTCGGGAACAAATTTGCAGGTAAAAACTGAATTAAATATCTATTTGTGTTATGATATGCTGCTACGAAAAGGTTATTCCGGGGTCAAACACCTGTGCGGAAATGTAAGTGACCCGCTCACCTTAGGAAATAGGTATATGCGTGGGTGTCCCACAAACAGGATGTGAATGACACCTGCGTAGGTGTTCGAGAAACCTATAAAGCAGACGCGGACAGAAAACTCAGGACCCAGAAGAGACAGACATCAGCGAAGCCAAAAGGCCCGAGACCGCTGTCCCTGCTATACAACATTTGGAGCAGATTGATTTTTATAGGAGAATGGAATCTTTTTTTTAATGCATTCTATAAATACATTTATTATTATTTAACTATTTTGTTGCATTGAAATATGTACAGAATTGATTTGCTTATTTGTCTTGAATATCATAGCATTCTTTAAATTCTTTACAGAATATTTATTGCCTTGTCTACAGAAGAGGATTTGCGGGGATTGATTGTACAAGGAGGTGGTGCTAAAGTAAGTACCATATTTGACAGCATACAAGCCCCCCCCCCTTTTTTATCACCCCTTCTATGCCATCAAATACAGTATTTTTAATAATATATATATGAATGAATGAATGGAGATTCTGGGGATGGTTTTCCACAGCATTTGGACCATAGACAGTGGGGCCAATGTGCAGAGTAAACCTCCAGCCTGAGCAGTGTAGTTTTAAGGTGAAGTGCGACTTACCCAGGTTCGACCCCACCCTTTAAACCGAGGGTTTGCATCCTATTGGCCACCGGAGTGGCGCGGATAGGAGCAGTGCCCATAGGTCGTAGGTTTGACAGGAGTGTCCTTCTCCTGACTAATTCCCTCACTATGGGAAATTTTGAGAAGCAGAATCATTTTACTATATTTGTATCTTACAAAATATTTTATGGAGAAAGAGTACAAAATGATTGGAGGCATTCTTAAAGAAGTCTGTTTAGACAATCAATAACTGAGGTGACAGCTGATAAATTAAAGTTAAAGTATGAATGCTTCCGGACACAAGCTAAGCGACCAATTTAGCATAAAATTACATTATAAATTGAAACCCATACTAAAAACCTATTTTGAGAGTGAATTTTCAAAAAACAAAAAAGTGAAGTTTTTTCTAGACATAAGGAGTAAATGTTGAAATTTTCAGCCCTTTAGCTCGATTGGTGCAGCCAGTACACACGATACATACATAGCCAGCCAGACCCACTTGAAATCTGAAGAAACCTATGTTGGTTAATGATTTCTAATACCACTGACAAGTAAACTTTTTTAAGACTATCACCAATGTGGGTACACGCTCTCAAAAAGGTTCGCCACCCCTGGCTTACTGCATCAACTATAATTGTGTTTGGTGTATGAACATTTATGTGTCAAAAGGTTCTTCGGACGATTGAACCCTTCTTATTATTTGTGTTGTAAACACAACGTTTCGGCTGATCCATTCTTTGGCCTTCTTCATGTGTAAAATCCGAGTATGATGAATAAAAATAAAAACTTTTGATTTTATTTGGTCCATTAAGAAAAAAAGAATTTAAAAAGTCCAAATTTTCATCTGTAATCATTTCCCTCTCTTTTCAGGCTTTGTGTTCACTGTTTGCAGAGAACTCGGTAGTTGGAAAAACATGTGCTGCCCACAGTTTAGCTAAAATTGCTGTGACTATGAACCCTGATATTGCTTTTCCTGGACAAAGAGTAAATAAAGCCTTTTTTCATTTATTTCAATCAAATTTTCTCATTTGAATAATAATCAGGGCCTAAATACAAAAATAGAAGAGCCCCCAAGAGATGTTATGCATGGGGCCTCGTTGGCCCTGATAATGATTAAATTTTTAAAAAAACATTTATATTTGATAGTCAAATTAAATCGTGTAATGAAATCCATGATATGTGTATTATATAGCCTATCAACTAACACCATTTTGAAGCTAGAAATGTTTATTGGTTGAAGTTGTTCTTTGAAATTTATTAAAAGAATGAAAAACCTACCAGTTTTATATCCAGAATGCAATAAAACTTTTGGTACACATACAATAGTGGGGTCCAAAGATTTAAGACTAAACAGTTATTCCCCTTGAATACACGGACATAGATGAAAATAATCCCTTACTTAAAAATTGTTTTCAATTGTGCAAGATGAGGTTAGAAAACAACAAAAAGAGAAAGATTAAAATGCGTATCAAGTTAAAAAAAACTTCATATAGTTCATCGCAAATAAATTTCCTTTTATTTAAGACTATTTCAAAGACAACTTTTTAAAAATTAAATTGAAATAATTATAATTAAACTAAAATAAAAACTGTATTATTTTAAAAAAGGTTTTGTTTGAACAGTCTGTGGCTAGTTATATTTACTAGCTACAATGTTGTATTAAAATAAACTATTAAAATAAATTTAAAAAATTACTTTGTATAAAATTGTGTATGAAATCATTGTTTAATTGTTTTGTATGTATTAAAATCATTTTAGGATGATCAGTCACGTGTCACAAAACTGTTGAACAACTGTGTCGGTTATGATTTTCGTTTACTTTGAAACAGTCTTAAATAAAAGGAAATTTATTTGCGATGAGCTATATGAATTTTTTTTTACTTGATACACACGTTCATCTTTCTCTTTTTTGTTGTTTTCAAACCTTGTCTTGTGCGATCGAAAACAATTTTTAAGTAAGGGATTATTTTCATCTATGTCCGTGTATTCAAGGGAATAACGTTTTGTCTTAAATTTTTGGACCCCACTATTGTATGTGTACCAAACTTTTAATTCCATTTCTATAGTGAAAAATTGATCTTTTGTTTCAGAAAGGACAGGGATGTTTTATAGTATGTGGCTTTCTAATAACTGTGTTTGAAGGACCTAATCACTTAATGGACATGTGACCAGTGGCGTTTCTAGTTCTTAGAAAGTGGGGTGGCCCCTTGCCTTGATATACACAACTTATATGAATGATTTTTTAAATATAAGTATAATACTTTACTAAATTGAATAAAATACTACTAAGTCAAACAATTTTCATATAGTTGGACATTAATTCACTTTCACGTGTATGAAAGTGGGGTGTGGGGCAACCTAGGGGAGAGCCAAAATTCTGGGGGAGCCATGGCCCCCACCGTAGAATCGCCATTGGACACGTGTGAGAATTGTAACCATAGGAACAAGAAGGGTAGATCAAAATTGAATTTATATGGAAAATCAATGTCTATAGGTTGATTAGCAAAATACTGAGACCAGAATCCCTGTATTGTGGGTTCAATTCCTGCTAAAGATCATTGCTTTGCTTCTCCAAAATTATGTCTGAAATGTTTTTGTGTTTTATTGTTTATTTAGATGTACGAGATTGTGCGTCCACTCATCTATCTGCTCCATGTTGACAAAACGGGACTCATGAATTTTGAAGCTTTGATGGGCCTGACCAATCTTGCTTCAGTTAGTGATTCAGTCCGGTAAGATTGGACAATTCCATATTTAGAACATTCGGGACATTTATTTTAACGTGGAAAGAAAGAATCCAATTTGTATCTACAAGCAGACATCATAACAATCATATTTACACAATATCTAGGGCCTTAAACATTTGTGGTGGTGTAATAAACATCATAATTCTTCTTAAAATCATTTACATCTGTTGATAGCATTACATATTCCGGTAATTCCATAGGCCCACCAATCTATTGCTAAAAAATAATTTTCTGATATTCAATCTACGTCTATTTGCTTCTACTGTATATGTGTGGCCTCTCAGTCCCTTGTACCCCCTTCTAGTAAAATAATACATCAGGGTTTACTACTTCTAAACCATGCATAATCTTAAACATTTCTATTAAGTCTCCCCGATCTCTCCTATTTTCTAATGATATAATAAAACCCAAACTCTTTTAACCTATCCTATTGCAAATTTCTCATTACTTATATAATTTAAAAATTGAAAATTAGCATTTTCATGTTAATCTTGTGTTAGAAAACAAGTTTAAAAACTCATACAGACTTTATATTAAGAGTAACATTGCATATTACATTTTTAAATTACACATAGTAATACGGTATAGTAGCTTTGAACAAGCTACTATATCGTGAAATTGACAATTTTATTTTAAGCTTGACATTTTTACTTTTTTTTTTTTTTTTTTTAAATCGATAATTTATTTTTTTGTTAAAAAGTTTTTTGTTGCTTTTATCAGTAAGAATTTAATTTAATTCCATTAATTTTTACTACATTTTTTATGCAAATATAGAAAGCCTTTCAACTTCTGACTTTTGCGTATTATACTTATTATTTTATTGTGTGTAAAACTTGCTAAAAGGTATATAAAATATGTATATTCATCTGACTACAACTGCAGGTCTGAGCCAAAAAAAGGACTATATTTTTACAGATATAACGTTTACATATTTCAAGCATTTATTACCAATTCAAACACTTAAAATTGAGGCATTGATAAAATAACAATTAGAATGCAGCAAGAAAATATTTGTAGAAAACGAATTAAATATACTTTCTACTATTAGATCAACAATTTGGCCTGGTCAGTTTGGCAGTGGACAATTTGGCCGTGTTTTTTTTTTGTTTTTTTTGGGTTTTTTTGTTCAGTTGCAATCAAGTCTGTGTATCCGTTGTCAATTTTGTCAATGGTTGTTAGAATTCGCACTTACCTAGAACAAAATATTGCCAACATTTCTGATGCAAATTTTTACATTTTTGCTCATTGTAAACATTTCATATACAAATATATCTTGGTTTCTATTGTTCATAATGACAAAACCTGTGGTTCACTGGTTATTGTTGTCAAAAAGTCAGTGGTACACCCTATTTAAAAAATGTTTTTCTATTTTTTTATCAAATATTCGATCAGTAAGATCCTAAACACAAAACATTTTAATTAAATCAAAAAAGCTTAAATAACATTACTTGAGAAAATAAACAAAAATTAGCTATAAAAAGTTGAAAAAAGATTTATAAAACACAAAACAACAAACATGAATTAACTTATTATTATTGTATATTTTGATTCTATTTCATTTTAAATCCCATCTAGTAGAAATAGAAATATTTGCGGCCGAATTGTCCGAGATTCACAAGAATCATTTTCCTGCTTCAAAAGCAGCATTCAAATACTCAAATGTGGAAGGACTTGGCTGCATCTTTTTGGTCATTTCTCTACAGTACCTCAAGTGAATCTGTACTATAGCAGAATCAGTAAAAAAAACTTTTTTTGGTCATTTCTAAAGTAGTATAAATATTTGTCTAACAATAACTTTTTAAATAGTTATATAAACAATTACATTTTATTCTTTTCAGTAAACGAATCATATCTGAGGAAGGCTTCAGTGATGTTGAGCATTACATGTTTGAAGACCATGAAATGATTCGACGGGCTGCTACAGAATGCATGTGTAACCTGGTCATGTGCGAAGATGTAAGTCTTTGTTTTGCAGAAATCTAAAAGTATTGTTATCATAAGGTATAGACTCCTGGTTATTTCGGCATAATACTTACCGTATTTCTTTGTGTATAACACGATTCTTGTATAATACAATTACTAGATTTTAAGGTGAAAATTAAGTACATTGTTGCCCCCTTGTATAATACAGGTACTAAATGTGGCGCTACTGTTCGGCAGTCCCACTGCTTCAATGTTCAAAACTTGTGAACTGCAATACTGCTATTATACAATAAGTGTCCACTATTTGTATGTCGTGTACTGTTGCAATGGTAATTATTTTAATTTTGTCAAATGAAATAATGTAAGTAAAATAAAAACAAAGGTACCTACCTATTGTACATCTTGTGCATTCAGTTTGAAGCTCAAATTATGTTTTAGAAAGTTTCATTCACTGACTATTGAAATATTTTTAGTCTAATTAATCACTGCTACCCACAACACTGGTTTATTGTTGGGTTTAGGTTATTCATGTATTCTGACATTTACATGTATCTCTGTTTTCAGTCCTCTGCTTTACCATGGAGATATACTTGAAAATGTTTGTTTGTCTCCAATTCATTAATCACCCTACCCACAACAGATGTGTTTAGGTTATTCATGTGTTTTGATATTTATATGTATCTATCTATTAATGTATGTGGACTTTGCCCAGCCCTAACCGTTCGTAGTAGAGTAGAAACTTGAAATTTTGCACTCACACTCCTCAATGAGTAGGGAAAATGTTTTTTTGTTTTTTTTAAAATAGGTTTTTAGTGGGGGGTTCAATATGTAATGTAAGTTTATGCTAAATTAGTCACTAATTTGTGCCCGTTTTTTTTTTTGTTGAAAATTCAGACCTTTTTTAGTATTCACAGCCCAACAAAAGGCAAAGAAGTAACTTATTCATTGATCACCCCTTTTTCCAACTTTTTAATTGATCACCCCCAACACTGCATATATGGGTGATGGTGGTGATGATTCATAATTACCCTTGGAACGCTAGTTCATTTCATTGTTACTTAAATATATTTCTTAGTGGGGGCGGGAGTTGCATCACCTCGGTCATCAAAGGGCTTAATTTAGTAACATAAAAAATCTTTCTGTGTACATTCGAGTATAGCATGACCACGCCCTATTTCTGCTCAGATTTCGGTACAAAATCTTTTGTGTTATACACTTCAGCAAAATATTGACCATATTAAAGAATGATTTGAATTCTTTTGCATATTGATTTTTGAATTTAAAAACATTCTCTTATTTTAATAAATATTCCTTTCTGATTAAGTTTGCCCAGAATCAAGTTCAGAAAGATAAGAATTTATACTGAATTGCTCTCTTCATTCTAATGACAAGCTGGAATCATAAGAGCAGTCTAGAGTTTATTAAATAGCAATTTAAGATTAGAACAAAATATACTTTAGACAGACTAATACTATGTTAAAGAACAAAAGAAATATTTTCTCTAGTTTTGAGAAAGGTCATTAATATTCAAATAGTTCTTTGGATGATTGAACTCCTTCTTCTTGTTTGTGTTGTTGACACAACATTTCGGCCGATCCATTCTATGGCCTTCCTGCTTCTGTTTACCCCATCACATTCAAATATTACACCTGAGGAACGCTGAAGAATGGATCGGCCGAAATGTATTAACAACACAAACAACAAGGAGTTGAATTGTCCGAAGAACTATTTGAAAAGAAATATTGTCTCTAATCTTTGAGAAGACATCTTCTTTCCATCTTTGATGTTGTCAACCCAACGTTTCGGCTGATCCATTCTTCAGCCCTCGTCAAGAAAAGAGGCAAACCTTTCTTTCCAGGCAAAGAAAATATCTAAAAATCACAATTGCATTTTAGTGCCAACTGCATTTGAACCCAGTATATGTAGGCACGGGCTCAGCATTTTTTTCTTGCAACCCACTGACTTTACCACCACTACTCTACTCTACATTAATCATTTTCTAAATTAACAAACTATATATTCCCAGAAGGCAAAACAAATTGATTGTGAAATACTAAATTTTGTCATTTTTTTACCTATACTTTGTTTTAGTAAGTTTTTGCACACAGGTTTTATTGTGCTTTGAAAATTGGGAAGAAAAGAATTGTCAGTGGTCAGGAATTAATGCAAGCAGACAAAATAGTGGTATTATAGCTATAATTTTTCCAATATAACAGAAAAGAATATAAATCCTCCTCTTCCTCCTAAAATCTGATTTGTTTGATTGACTTTGTTTAATAAATTTGAATAAATTTCATTCTTCTTTCTTTTCAGGCTAAAAAACTCTTTGAGAAAGAGAATGACCGAGTGAAGATGCTGCTGCTCTTCTGTGCAGATGAAGACGTTCCCACAGCCAAAGCGGCAGCCGGGGCGCTGGCTATTTTGTCCAGCAGTTTGATTGTTTGCCAGAAAATTATTGCAGTTAGTTTTTATATTTATTACACTTTCAAATTGTTGTTTAAATTTTGATGTAAACCCTATGCAAGTTGTAGATTGATTGATTTGTCTAGCGGCATATCAACCCTTGATGGGTCATTTAATACCGAAATAAGTTTAAAATTCCCCAAAATAGAGCCTTGCGACTTTGGTAAAAGGACAGGTGGCCCCTGGTTGCCAAAACCCCTCTGCAGGGGATGCAGTCGGCGCATTCTAGGCCTCAGTCGACAGGGCGCGCAAGTTGTAGAATAATGTTGATTGCTACAACTGGACATTATTGGATAGTGGGATTGTTTCCCTGTTTCACTTATGACCATATTTGGAGATTGGAGTGATCGTTTCACTTATGACCATATTCGCCCATATCTACCACTATTTTATAGAAATTTAATTTTCTTCTAAACCAAATATAGCAGGATTTTATTATTTCTAGTGGAACATTACACAATAACAACAGATATTATCAGGTATTATTTATGACCTACAGCATTGAAACTCTGTTGCCAAAAATATAAATATGTTGCCGTCCAAAGATGAGTAGAACACTACGAAAAAATATTTTTGGTAACAGTTTCAATGCTGTAGAGTTTGGTCATAAATAATGATCAGCCAGCTAATCTTGCTGGCTGTTGTTATTGGGTTTGATCCTTATAGGTGGTCTGATACCAATTCATGCTAAGTTACTATATTTATATAATGAACAGTGTAATTTTCTTTTTTCACAGGTATTATCTACACCCATTTCTAATTATATATTAGCTATGTAAATAAAAAGGAGGTACAGCACTTTTTTCTACATCACTTTAGCAAATATCAGTTTTGTCTAAATCATTTTGGGCTAAAATCACTTTTGTCCCAACAATATCTCCAAAGGTTCTCAATGAATTTCAATGACATTTTGTCGAATGGTTGGCCATTGGCTAAGGAAGAATTGATCAAATTTTGAGGTGGATCCAGGGATTTCTTTTTTATTGAGATATTTTTTTATTAAATTTTGGGACGGATCCTGGATTATTTTCCTCTCAATCGAAAATAATCCTTGGATCCACCCCAAAATTTCATCAATTCTTCTTTAGCCAATGGCCCGCCATTCGACAAAATGTTATTGAAATTCTTTGAGAACTTTTGGAGATATTGTTGGGACAAAAGTGGTTTAGACAAAACCGATATTTGCTAAAGTGATGTAGAAGAAAGTGGCTAAATACTGGTTGTGTGATGTAGATGAAAGTGCTGTAACCCATAAAAAGAAATTATGAATATATTTTGTTCTTTCTTTTATTGAATTCTGCTTTATTTTGTTGCAGGTAAATGATTGGGTGGACCTTCTTCTTTCACTGGCAGTAAATGAATCTCTGGAAATGCAGCATCGTGGTATTTATATGATGGCGAATATGATTGCCGCTGAAAAAGATATTGCCTCCAAAATAGTCGAGGGGCAGCTGCTTGAGGTCCTGATGGCTGTCTCCAGGTTTACAGAACCAGAAAAGCAGGCCATTAAGGAAATTGCAGAAGCTGCCCTCCAGAAACTCACAGAATATGAACTGATCAAACCAACTTAATTTTCTTTTTCCAATAGGTTTGGGTTGGGGGGAACAAACGTTTGCTATAAGATAACTCACCTGACTAATTACCGTATTTGATGGCATATAAGACCCCACTTATTCCAACAGGGTGATTGTCCTTCAGGTCTGAAGAAGACTTTTATTATGTATTCATCTGTGGTATCTCAGATGGTTCTGCAACCGGACTCTGAAGCCGTGCAGGTACTGGAAGTCGATTGTTGTGATCACTGCCTGTGGCGTTGTTCTCTTGCATTGATGATGGTCCTCCTCAAAATTTTCAGAGGCTTGAGTGGAGTATAGCTCACCAATGTCTGTGATTTCTAGCATACTCCTCCAGCTTCTTTGGTTTTATCTGGAGCAGTTCCCAACCTTTTCGAGTCATTACCCACTTTTGTCAATAAGATTACTAGTATTCCCCGTTCCATTTATTAAGTTCCAACAAAGAATAATTTCTAATAATAACTTTATTTTACGTATAATTAGACCATACTAAGAATTAGTTTAATATTATAATTATACAGCTGCTGCTGTGTATTTGTTACTCAAAGAAAGCAAGCGAAAATAATTAGAACATCATTTGAAATTCCAATTTATTACAAAAAAAATAAGAATTCTTCTATCGTAACTGATATACACATCAATGTGATCTCTGTTCTTGTTTTTTTGCTACTAGTTCTTCGATTTCTGGGTCTGTTAGTGAGAGAACAGATCTTAATTCATTCTCAGGTTGGAGCTTATTTCGAGCCTTCGATTTGATAGATAGAAGTGCAGAAAACCCTATCTCTAGACTGGACTTTTATTTTCACCTAATAGCCTTATTTCCACCTTGGACTACCCAAATTCCTAATCTGGAGGTTGGTCCTGATGGAGTCATTGTAGTGTTTTGCCACATGTTAGCTCTCCATGGCATGTGGTACTCCTCCATGAGGATAGCATGTCCCACCCATTCATGTTTGACCTTGATGAGTACAGATTCAATGCTGGGAGGGTCAGCTTGGTCCAGGACTTCAAGACTGGTCTTTCAACAGGGAATATTAAGAAAAAGAAACCACATTCCCTGATTTCTTCGTATTTTCACCTAGTTTTTAACTCTTCCTCAAGTCTGACCAAAGTGGGGGCTCGACAAGAATGTTACATTTACCTTTTTGAGCCAATCTTTCGAAAAATAAGGAAGGTGTTATATGCTGTCAAATTCGGTAGGTTGGTTTACATCTGCCCACAATTATTTATAAAAGAAATGAACAAAAAAAAAATCATGAAACAAAAAATTTGAAAAAAGTTGTTAAAATAAAGATTTTCTAACCACTATGTTAAAAAAAAAAAGAAAGATTTTATAAAATCTGAAACATGTTTAGGATGAACAGTCTTAAATTATTCATTCAGTTTGTTACAGTCATCCTGCGAGTTTCAAGTCCAACAATGTTTCAATTGATATATTTTCTGATGACTTGTTTTATCGATTCTCATTCATAACATCAAGTACTGAGCAATTTTTATATAACCAAAGACCAGGACTGTACTTGAGGCAGTGCAAACAGTACAGCTGCCCAGGACCCCAAGATTTTAGGGGCCCCCTAAGAAATATGTCTTAAAAAAAATATTTTAATATATTTTATTTTTTGAGGGTAAAAATGTAAAATGTCTCGACTAAACTTGTTTGATGATTTATGTTACAGCAAGATAGGTTATTGATCCATAAAGGTCTTTATGTTGTGTTGAATTAAACATAATTTTATGCATATTTCCTTTTTGTTTTGATTTGTTTGAAAATAATAGCTAAATAGAAAGGGCACCCAAGAAATGTTATGCACTGGGCCCCATCAATGTTAACATTCGGCCCTGCCCTAGACTGATCGACAAGCGTGAAAGGTTTCATTCCTCTGGTTTGAAGTTGGTTTTCTTTCTTAAGTTAAGCTTGTGTTAAACATCTTTGTAGCCAGGCTGGAATCTCGGGTATAAGAACCTACAGTCCTGTACTTTACTGAGTTATGCTTGCATATACAATTTGTACTACTTGTCATACACCAGTTGTACTACTTGTATACCCCAGTATATGAGAATAAAGACTATGCACTTTCTATTTGATTACTTATTTTGAGTGTTATAAGTTTGAAAAGAAGCATTTTGTCCCCTTTCCCCATGACCTCTTTTATCTACTTATATAATGAAAAGTGTAACTTCTTCCGATTCTTTTTGTGTGTAACAATGGACTCTTCTACTTAAAGGTTACAATTTTGCGGATAAAAATATCTCCTACCCACCATTTTTTTTTTTTAAACGAATTGAATCTGAAACAAATTTAGTTGTTTATTTTGTAAGAAAATTATCTCAAAAATTCAAATATGTCTGAATCTTTTCACAGAGGTTAACTAGTGAAAAAATAAAGTTCATTGCACCATGATCCTCCATTTTGCCAATCCCCACATCCATCCTGCTTTTTCTATGTTCACTCCTCAGGCTGCTATTTCTTACTATCGAACTGCAAAAATGCTTCTTAATGCTATTAAGGAGTATGTCACTGAAGGATACACTATCTACTCAGATTGTTGACAGGGTCACTCCACCGAGGGGTTGAATGCAACAGGGTTTCATCACTTCACAGTGAACCATCAATATAATTTTGTCAACACCCAAAAAAGGAGTTAACACAAAAAGCACCCCTAAATTTCATCAATTCTTCCTTAGCCAATGCCCCCCCCCCTCCCATTCAACAAAATGTCATTGAAATTCATTGAGAACTTTTAGAGATCTTGTGGGGTCAAAAGTGATTTTAGACAAAAGCAATTTAAACAAAACTGATATTTGCTAAAGTGATGTAGACGAAAGTGATTTACACAAAACTGATATTTGCTAAAGCGATGTAGACAAAAGTGATTTAGACAAAACTGATATTTGCTAAAGCGATTTAGACGAAAGTGCTTTAGCCCTTTAGAATGTCCAAGTGTCTTTGAGGTGGATTGCTGTATCCAAATGGTCATTGCCCTTCTCCATAAGTGATTAAATAAATAAATAAATGAATGCTACATATATAAATATAATTAAAACTCCAGTCATCTTTATTTGTTGTTCTGAATACTAGAAAATTTCAGATGTAATCTTTTTTTAAATCCACATATATAAAATGCAATGTGTATCCATATATATTTTGGACACTACTTTTAATCATTGGAACCAAAGATTCATTCACTTGTTCGAAAACAAGAAAAAGTTACTAAAAAATTAAAAAGATGATCCCTTGTCTGTCATATTTAATGAATCATGTATAAAAGAAAAAATGCTGCCAAAGTACACACACACACACATATATATATTTATTATATATATGACAATTATAAAGACATTTATTACTGATACTATTGTTCGGACTGAGATCCTCATCTTGGTTGTCATTTCCACAACGTTTCGGCCGATGTACCCTCCGGCCTTCTTCAGGTATCAAGTTTTGTCGGTCACTTACCGGAACTATTGAACTGAACCCTTTATTTGATCCACGGGGGTATACGGTCCTCATTCCACTATCCATGTCCTAGAAATTATTTTGTGGTTATTTTTCAGTTGTGGTGCTCCTGCCTGGGATCTCAGTCCGAACAATAGTATCAATAATACTAACACCTCATCTCAGAAATACCGAACTCAGACATTTATTAGTTGAGAACTTATATTAGCCTGTGAAATGTGCATAATCTTTATTCACATTTATGATTTAGGCCACTCATTTAGCAGTCACTCATACTGGTGCCGGGCAAATATAGGTTCTCAACTAATAAATGTCATTATAATTATCATATTCTGTCGGTTATAAAATTATCCATAATCTGATTTTTTAAAATATATATATATATATATCTCACTTCAAACAATAGGTATCCCTATGGGATTAGATCCTGCACCTTTTGGGGCAAATTTGTATCTACATAGATAAAATTATATATTTATGTCGTCATTAATTAGAAATAATATAACAAAGGCACATATATTTCATGGATGTACACGTTTTATTGATCACATGTGTTGCCTAAATGACAGAGAATTTAGTAATTCCTACAGTTCTATCTACCCCAAAGACCTTGAATTGAAATGTGAACATAGTGGACCGCTTGCTACATTCCTTGATTTGGACATTAAGATTGAAGATGGTGTATTTGTCTATAAGTTATTTGACAAATGTGATGTGTTCCCATTTCATATTGTCCGCATGCCTCATAGAAAAAGTGGTATTTACACCATATATATTTTATGGGACTATACTATCAGAGTATCTGAGAATAGCGCTAGCAATTCTCAGATCAAACAATTTCTTGCCTCGAGTTGCTTCATTAGTGATAAGAATGGAGATGAAATTCACAAAATATTTAGACAGTTTAATAAAGCAATGAGTAGACATCCTGCGCCTTTTTAAACTTATCAAGTTAACTCTAATGAAATAGCAAAGAAAATTCAAGAGAATCTTAAATGAGAGGGTAATAAAATAGAACTATTAAAATATCTGATTTATATTTAGACGTTGCCTACTATTTTTATATAGGTAGGACATTAGAGATGGATTTAGTCATTTGAAGTGTGAACGAACACTAAAATGGCTGAAAATAGGTATGGGGGAACACAAATGGATCAGTTTCATTTGTTTGACTGTTAGCTTGGGCGTGATGGGAGATTGAACACACAAAAGAACAAATGTTTGGATGATATTGATGGTAGAGTCCATTTATATAGCAATAGCTAATTGTCCCATATAAGAATATGGTTTGGTTTCATCTAAACACATAAATAAGAGTTGATTCTGCCTTGCATTTGCAAGACTTGGAGGATACATAAATAAGGTTAGTAAAAATCTTTTTTGGAAATGCATTTTGTATCAAATTCTTCGGTTGAATATGTTGTTTGACTATTAACTCAAACATAGATTTGGTACTGGTATTCAAACCGATGATGTTAGTGTAGGTTTACAAAGGTTAGATGATAAAAACGAAGAAGCGATTTTATTAGTCACACTGGTAAACACTCAATGGGGTGTACATGAAACATGGGTACCAGCCGTTGTACTGCCAACTGATCCCCCATCGGCCGTTTACTAGATAGGTCATTTTGATAAGTTTTGCATCCATAAAAAATACACTTTGTTCTTTTGTTTTAGGGCAGTATCAAACAAAATATAAGAATTATAGCTTGAGGGAGGTGGTGCTTGATCAGCACAGCTAGGGAACCATGGTAGAATCATTTGTCCCCAAAACAGTTCCATGGCAAACAACTGATGATCCCTACAAGAAGAAATTTTACTTATAGTACTATAAGATCTAATTCTGTGTAAAACATAAATCCCTCTGAACATCTCTTTATCAGTTATTAGTGAATAATTGACTTACATGACAAGTAATGAAACAAACGAATAAACAGAACATAAAAACATTTCTGTAAGATCTTTAGTTTAATTCCGTAGTAACATCTTAAATGCTTTTAGACTCTAAGACTTATATAAACTTATGTAAATATGAAACTTCTATATTAAAAGAGAAAACATTGTTTTTTTTTCTCTCAGCAACATCTTTAGTTTTTGAAGCTACAAAGCTTTCTAGACTATATATATATTTTGTGCCTAACACTTTTCAATGCCCAGTCCTGTGATGATTGAGCAGAAAATGGCTAAAAATGGTTTGTTTATTCAAATGTTTATAGTGTTTTTACTTGTGGACATATTGTTGTGAAAATTGGAAGTGTTGTAGGAAAGACTTTGTTTTTTTTAATGTGGTGTAGTCATTTTTGCTAAAAATAATGTTGCGCGCGTGTGGTTATTGATTAATTATATAATAATAAATGCATTTGCAGATGGAGAATACCTAAGCAACTTAAGATTTGCTGATGACATTTCTATGACATCGGAAGCATCCAAAGAATTACAAAATATGCTAACCGACCTAAACAGGGAAAGTAAAAAAGTAGGTTTAAAGATGAATAGAACAAAGACAAAAGTAATGTTCAACGATAAAGTCCCCAAAAAGGTAATTGGAAATGAATACTATATATATATATATATATATATAAGATAGAAGGCGAGATACTAGAAGAGGTCGATGAATACATCTACCTAGGCAAGGTAATAAAGCTAGAGAAAGACCATGACTGCGAAATAAAACGACGCATAACGATAGGTTGGAAAGCATTTGGTATGAATAGAGACATTCTGAGGAGCACCTTGCCTAAAACGAAAAGTATATAACGGCTGCATAATACCAGCCATGACTTATGAATGCGAAACCTGGAAATTAACCAAACGAGCAGAAAACAAACTTGCACAGAGAGCCATGGAAAGAGCAATGCTAGGGGTAACGCTAAGAGATAGAAAAAGATCAACATGGATCAGAGAAAAGACTAGAGTAAAGGATATTATACAACTAATTAAACAACAAAAGTGGAGATGGGCCGGCCACCTAGCGAGAAGAGATGACAATAGATGGGGGAAAAGACTAACAGATTGGTGCCCATGGGATAGTAAAAGAAGTAGGAAACGGCCAGACACAAGATGGAGGGACGAGATAGAAAAGACTTGGCAGAGATTAGCACAAGATAGGTTGTCATGGAAGGAGATGGGAAAGGCCTTCGTCCAGCAGTGGACTTATAACGGCTGATGATGATGACATTTGCAGAAAGAAAAGATTATTCCCCTATACTTAAATTGGATTTAAAAGCTTTATAGATAACAATAACATGATAACATCTCAGCTAAAAGGTTCTTTACAATGAACAGAAGAAACAACAAAATACAGTAAAGAACACTGCAAAGAAAACACTAGAAAAAACTTCTCTCAAAGAATTATAAACAACTGGATCTCACTAGTAGAGCATGAAAAAAACAGTAAATAACTTCAAGAATAAATACGACAATTACACGAGACATAAAAAAACAAAAAACTTAGATGAAGAGGCGAGATACAAGCACAAATATGTGCATCATTTTTACTTGTAAAATTTTCATGTGTTAATTTAAAATTGAAACAAGAATTCACACTGCCAAAATTTTAGTTTTTCTTTTATGTTTAGTTCTTTAGCAAGGGTTGCAAGATAGAAACCCCCCCTCAGCCCCCTGTGGCAAGATAGAACCCCGTCAGATTTTCAAGCCAGAAGTAATAAATAACATTGGCTAATTTAAAAGTAATTAACTATAAACAGGTCTGGTTCCATGTTGGGAGTGATCAATTAAATGTGCAACACAGTGTTATGTAACTTTTAAACTACTTCTCTGGCCCCATAACAAAATACTGTGTTCCGAAAAGATTTAGAATAACTTTTTATCGCATTGAGATTTTGAACTGAAATTTTAACTGTAGAAACTACAGATGTGCTAAAACCTTTCCACACAATTGGAGTTCTTACGCTTCAGTTGTGTGACCACACAAATCAGTTGAAAAAGCTTGGTTCCTGCTGGGAAGGAACCAGAGCCGGTTACTGATCAGGCACCAACCCATGCTAGCTGATTTGACTTACATACATCACATCCAATCAACACATGGAAAAATCAAACGACACATTCTCTGACCATTTGCAATGTTGGGTCCAAGGGCAGAAGGGTTATTCTCTTTCAACTGTGTGTCGACAAGCAGGAAGAAAGAACCACTTGAATTTCGGTTCCAACCAGGCTTTTTTCAAATTGTTCGTATGTCAACAAAACTGAAGCGTAAGAACTCCAATTGTGTGGAAAAGTTTTAGCACATCTGTAGTTTCTACAGTTAAAAATCTCAATGCAATAAGTTTATTATAATCACAGATAATCAAACGGTTATTGTTATCAATCATTCGGTCCCAAATACTTTATTTAAAATGAACTAAAACTTTTTAAAAGTTGATATTTTCGTTATTTTTAGAGCTACAATGCTCAGTTTTTTTTTAAATTTTGAAACTTGAACACTATGAATCATAATGCAGAAGGTTCAAGCTGAGACAATGAAACAAACTGAGTCTAAAAATCTAAAAATAATGAAAATATCAACTTTTTAAAAATGGTGCGTTGGGCACTTATCATGCACGGCCACTCATATTAATTTTTTATAATGTAAAGTTGTTTATAACAATGAATGTAAATTGTTCCAATTTTTATATCCTCTGCTTAATGTTATCAGCCGGTTATAGTTATCTAAAAGACCCTGTCATAAAGTAATCACAATAAGTGGATTCCTCTGTATTTTATAAACTAGGCATTTATTCATCACTAGTAAAAGCCAATTATAAATATCAGTAAGAATGAAATCCACACATAATAATTAGAAGTCGACTGATTAATTGGCCGGACAATTAATCGGGCCGACATTTGACATTTTAAGATAATTGGCATTGGCTGATTATTGAGCATCAGGATTGATTGCTTTGTTTAACAGCACATCAACCCTTGGTGGGTCACTTAGTGCCAAATTCAGTAGGGGGGAGTGGGGAGATCCCATGTGCCCGTGACTAGAGACTTGAGGGGGGAGAATCCCAAATCCCTGTCACTGAGACAAATGCCACGAGGACCAGGATAAGCTGGACGAATCCTGAGCATGCTAATGGTGATCGCCTCCCGACCAGCTGGCCAAGATATCCTGTGCAACTTCTCCCAGATATCTGGAGATACCCGAGGATGCCACAAGGACACCCTAAGGGTCGAGTTTCTCCGAACTTCGAGGCCATGGCGGTTTCGAAGAACAGATACTACACTTTGATCTTGATCAAGTGATCGACCTGAGTGTTTTTTTATTTTAATAGAAAAAAGTACCCTTTAAAATTAAAACTGAAAAGGTTGAAAGGGAGGGGGGACAAAATAGCATGTAATTTTTCATGAATTCAGCATGGCGAGATCAAAGTAAGTAGTAAAGGGTCGGTAGAACCCGACAGCCAGCTCAGGTTCCTACCAACTACGGGATGCTCATGCTCTGTCTAACCACAGTTCAGCCTTACTATTGGAACATTCCCACAAGGGGGTGACAGACCCCCGTAGCTAGCTCAGGCATCTGTCAGGAGAAGGACACTCCTGCCTATGGGCCCTGCTCCTATCCGCGCCACTCCGGTGGCCCATAAGATGCAAACCCTCGGTTTAAAGGTGAAGTGCGAATTGCGCAGGGTCGACACCCTGCGCAATTCGCACTTCACCTTAAAACTACACTGCCCAGGCTGGAGGTTTACTCTGCACGTTAGTCCCGCCGTCTATGGACCAAATGCTGTGGAGGGCCATCCCCAAAATCTTTGCTCGTGAAGCCATTCATTCATTCATATCCATATATTCTCCAAGCTCACTGCAATGCAAATCACTATTATCCACCTATATAAAATGCAATGTGTATCCATATATTCTCCAAGCTTACTGCAATGCAATGTTTAACCATATATTTCAATGAGCCATCATTTTTGACGGCACAGGTAAACTAGTACTTAAATAAAGATGAACACAAAGAATCAAGGATTTCTTTTTTCAATAGAAAAGTTTATTTACAATAATTTTGGTTCCAGAAAACAAACCCTATTTCCAACATTTCTTGCTAGACTTCTATAAGAAGCAAAACCAACTTTCAAGTGATGAGAATTTCCCATCGTCATGAGAAGAAAGAATGAGAACATTATTTTTGCTTTTTCTTTTCTGATTTGGTCAGAACAACTGTCACTTCTTCTTTGATGTCTTTCGCTTCACAGAGGCCGGACAAATGGCTGAAGATCTCGACTGAGTTGAGGTTTTTAGTCTTGTACAGAACGCACGTACCATCCACTGGGGAAAAGAAAGAGAGCAGCAATAAGATATTGGAGAATTAACCTAACATTAACAATTGCAAAGTAATGGATCTATTAAAAACCATCTACCAAAACTGTCAACATAGACAGGGTTTGAGATTAATGGCATCCCGGCAATGTTCCCAAAAATATATCGCGCTAGTTTGACTGTCAAAAAGTGCTAATTTCTTTTTTTTACCAAAAATAGCCAAAAACGGCCCCAAAAATGCTAAAAATGGTAAAAAATAGCAAGAAATAGCCAGAAACAGCAAAAATGTTTTAGGCGAAAACATGCTAATTTAGCACTTTTTGCACAAGAAACGCACTAAATTGGCAACACTGCATCCCGGGGACAGTAGAAAATGTGTTTGGGACAAACAAAGATCTTCCCTGGGACGCGACAGATTTTTTTTCTACAAACTGAACAGTTTTAAAAAAAAAAACAACATTTTTATGCACACCAGACGTATATGTATAGAAATTTAGGTCAAACTTGGCGAAGGTGGTCCCGATTGGATTTCAGCTGATGTAAACATGCGATCTGTCAAAAATTTATGGAGCAAGGCAAAACAATTTAATTTAGTCAAAACAATAATAGTATTTACACCTGTTTTTCTTTCATGAATTATCTTATTTCTTTTCATTTATGTGCCATTTTTAACATTGAGTGTTGTGCCGGTGTGAAATCTTCACACTCTGAATTCCAATTGGGACGACCTTTGCTAAGTTGTGCCAAAATTTAATATGTTTGTTTGAAAATAAAATGTCAAATAAAAAAAAAAACATTTTTTCCTATCAAAATGCAGTGGTTAGTTAAACTGAATATGCCAGAAAGCAACTTTATTTTTAATAAATTCTTATGTTTGGTTTTGATTGTTTTGTTTAATGACACATCGACCTTTGGTGGGTCATTTAGTGCCGAATTCAGTAGGGGGGGGGGAGGGGATCCCATGTCCCCATGACTAGAGACTTGAGAGGGGGAGAATCCAAAACCCCTGTAACTGAGACAAATGCCACGAGGTCCGGGATAAGAGGGGGGGGGGGATCCCAAAAGCTTCTCAGGACGAATCTTGAGCATGCTAATGGTGATCACCTCCCGACCAGTTGGCCAAGATATCCTGTACAACTTCTCCCAGGTATCCGGAGATACCTGAGCATGCCACAAGGACCCGAAAGGCCATGGTTTTCTGAACTCCTAGGCCATGGTGGTTTCAAAGCGCAGATACTCCACTTTGATCCTAGCCACAGCCAAGATATCCTACACAACTTCTCCCAAGACGATAGCCGAGCATGCCACAAGGACCCCTGAAGGGCAGTGGTTCTCTGAACTTCGTGGCCATGACGGTTTTGAAGAACAGATACTACACTTTGATCTTAGTCAAAAGGCCCTTCCACCTCTTATGTTTGGTGTGTGAAGCGTGCGACTTGGGGCTCTGACTGGAAGCGGGTATTCTTGAAGGAGCTTAAACAGTTTTGTCTTCAAAAGAAAATTTAACCCAAAAAATTTTAGTTTATTCAAAGTTTTATAGTTTTTCCCTTTACACGTGTTGGATTGTCTTATGTAAGTAAAATACAAAATAAAGTAAGTAAAACATTACAAGTTAACCTTAGGGTCTTCGGTTACCAGATGACTGATAAGATATAGTTTTTAACTTTTATTACCTCCCTACAAAATATTTTCCCAAGTAACGATTAGTAGGATTAATTTTTTATGGGCCTTAGGTCGATGAAAGGGGAAAAGAAGGTTGTCATGTGTTGAGACGAAAAGATTGAAAACTCGGTAGATGCTCAGAAAACAGTATAAACACAAATTTTATGAAAATTCTGTGGGTCTTCCAGAAGACCCCCTGGATCCGCCAATGAAATATGCCAAAAAATCACGGAATAAAACTTTTGAATATTATCAATTATAAATAAGTATTTTCTTCATATTCTGTGAAATAAAGGCAAATAATGTGCATGAAAGTTAAGACTATAAATATGACAAAAAAATCACGGAATAAAACTTTCGAATATTATCAAAATAATTGTTTCTCCGAGTCTCATTACTCATTATTTTCTTTCTAAAGTATTTTTATGCTTCGTTAATGAGTATTTTTGTAAAAGTTGAAATCACTTTCTGATTGATTTAATGCTCAGACAAGATTTCCTTCGGCTGTGAGTAAATAAACAGTATGGATTGAAATAAAGAATAAGCCCCCGGTGAGACTATGTATACGTCCTACCACTACCACACCGGAACTACGGTGACTCACATGACAAGCAAGAGTCCAAATCAGAGCTTAAAGCTCACACCCTATCCCAACTTCTTCTGCACCGTGTTTTTATTATTAACTGGTAGTGTCAGTTTCAGTAAACAAATTTATTTATATTTTCTATAGTTTTAAGAAGGATCATTAATTTTTCTATAGTTTTGAGAAGTGTCATTAATATTCAAATGGTTCTTCGGCCGATTGAACTCCTTGTTATTTGTGTTATAAACTCAAAGTTTCAGCCGACCATTCTTCGGCCTTCAGGTGTAAAATCCAAGTGTGATGGGTTAAACAGAAGTTATGTTTAAAAGGGGTAACCCTTATAGCACATGGCCCGGGTGTTTCTGTGTCTTTGTCTTGTCGGGATAAGTTTTGTTGAGAAGTGGAAGCCACATTGGGTTGAAGATGCTAAACTTCTCTCTCCAGATGTCGTCGGCCATAGCCAATTTATCTGATTATGGCTTTCTTGTGTTCATCAAGTCTGACCTTGAGGGGGCAACCCGTTTCTCCGGTATAGACAATAGCATCTTCCTCTCTGGGAGGAAGTCCAGATTATTGACAAGAGAACGTTGTTGGAAACAGAAAAATCAAAGAGGCAGCTCAAATATTAAGATGAAGATAAATAGTAGCAGAAAAATGAAAAATCGTTAATAAAAGAAATAAAAACCTAAACTCACCAAAGTTAACTTTTATTTCTGGTTCACAAACACCGGATTTGATGTCAATCATGAATTCTGCTTTTGGGTTGGAACTTTTTACATTTGGACCATTCAAATGAAATAACGATTGTCTGGAAAAAGAACGAGAAACAATCACACATCTAAAAAGAAATTGGATTAAACCAAAATAAAGCAGGAGAGGATATACAACAAATTAGGTTTGGTTCAGTGATCAGGGCTGATGTCATACTGAGCTTGGAACAGGAACAAGAAACAATCACACGTTACCTGGGTGGCATATACCTACTTCTCAATTGCCAGGTTTTTTGCATGTTCACTATCTACTAATGGAGACATTACTGTATACCCAGTTCCCAAAACCCATTTCTATCACTGTATGTTGTCAATCTATTATTTTGCACCTGTGTGCGAATGTTACGTTTTCAGTTATTAAACCACCTAATCTTTCCCTTATGTTATAAGAAGTTAGGAAGAGAGAAGACAGAAAATGAAAGTTAGGTAGTTTAATAAGAGGGTAGGGATAGAAGGTACAGAAAAGAAAGGGTTGGGAGGGAGGATTGATCAGAAAATTAGGTAGTTTCTTGATGGGTTAGGAAGATTGTTGCATGAAACTAATCCATGTTTGAATAACATTTAGATAAAATCATGGGACGGGCAAAGAAGATTGGAAGGGATAAGGAAGAGAATGAGAAGATACAAAGGGTGAGAGAATAGCGGAGGCATGAGATAATCTTAGTTGTCAACACCTGTGGAATTTCCACGGATTCGCTAGTAATAATTATTTGTTTTAAAAAGAAAAACTAATTTACCAAATCTACTTAATCCGTGTACGTGTGGCGCAACAAATTCAAACTGCCTCTACCACTCATTCAATTAATTTTGAGGCGAACGTGATGCGATTTTCTTCATCATACCTTCCAGGTCTCACACATTTTCTCACGGTCTCACGCATTAATGGAAAATTCTCACACATTTTATAAAAAGTGTAAAATTCTCACGCATTTTATGAAAGGTGAGAAATTTTATAAAAAGTGAATTTGTATAAAAGTGTGAACCTTTTCGTTAGTGTTTAACAATTGTTGGTTGTTTATTTGTATGTTATTCAGTATATTTTTACAGAACTTAGGAACTCACATTATTTTGACAGATCACATACAAAACTTTGGAAACGTGTTTTAAATAGACTTCTAGACAACAACACTTAATTTCAGTAGCTGATTTGCCCTGAAACGTAATTCTAGCCAATCTTGGATACATAATTTTCAAAATTTTCTGGGAGAGTTTGCCACCAGACCCGGCTAGAAGCCCTCCACCCATTGGAGGTGGGACCGTTGGGGGTCACACGATTCTCATTCATTTCAACATTGAAACTTGACAGGTATGCTTCATGGAAATAGGGTTGTTTTCAACAGTTTTCATTAAATCTCACTCATTATTTATATCTATACGCCACGTGTTTTTGTATATTTATTTTTTGTCTGTAAGACTCCTATTGCCAAAGGAAAAGAAGAAGAAAAAAAAAGAAAAGTCACGTGTATGCTGGAATAGTTTCGTTCACTTACTACTGAAATGTTTTTGTCTAATTCATTTCATGTTTGTTTACAGTTGTTATAATAGTGAGGACTTAACAAAATATCAATTTCATATATGCCGTCATTTCACTAGACACGAGGATCATAAAACACATTATTAAAATTAAGTACGAACTCGACGATACGTATGACCTTTCGTCCATTCACTTTATTCAACAAGGACAATGTTTTTAAAGGAAAAAGAAGACAAAAAATGCATCTGGACAGTGCTGTTACCCACCTGATTGAACTAACATTATTTACGAATGGGTTGAAAGTAAAAGAAATGTTTTTCACGGGTCGAATATGAAATGTTGAAAGAATTCTTCCCAGTTGTTTCGCTGCTGCGACTGAAGCTGACGCCATTTTGCGACTCCTAAGTCTTTACTTTCACTTTGCAATAATGGGAAACATTTTCTTGAAATACTAAAATAAATGAAACAAAACGGAAATATTTTTAGAAATTAAGTTTTTAAAAATAGTAAAATGATTTAAATTAAAGATGTGACAGGATTTAATTTCTTAAATAACAATTTTTTTTAAAAACTTTATTTTTTATTTTTTATTCAAATATTTCAATGCCTGAATGTCCGTTTGAAAGCAACACATAATCATATGATGATTTTATTTTTATTATCTGATATTTTAGCCATTCACTCTCCAATATTTAATTAAAAAACTACATTTTATTCATTAAAGTTCTTAATAGTTTTATACGAAACAAATTCAAGGGAGATAAATCAGTTGTTTATATCCTCAAAACGAATGCACGTGTGATTTTATTACCTTTTGTCAGGGATGCCAAATCAGCCGTTTTTCGGCTAGATCTAGCCGATTTATTTCCTATTCAGCCGATAAAAATCTGCGATAGCAGGTAGACGAAAATATGGCCATTTAAAAAATAATTGGCCGATTTAATTTTATTTTATAGCCAACTCGAAACATATTCAATATTTTTAGCCATAAAGTAAGCCAGAAGCGTGAAAAATTTAGCTCTCCTATAAAAGTTACTTTTATTAGTCAGGCTCTTTTAGCCATAAAGTTAGCCGAAAGTGGGATTTTAGCTATTTTTTGAAGCAGTTTTAGCCGAAAAAATCAAGAAAGAGAATAGATGATGAAATTGGGCACTGAATTATACGCTTGGGAAAAAAAAGATTTATCGTCAATATTTACTTTAGTAAAAACTTACTTCTTCTATTAAAATATTACTTTATTACTATAAATTAAAATATTACTTATTTTATAAAATATATTACTTTTCCTATGATTTATCCCGGTACGCATCTTACATTGTATAGATAATAATATTGAAATAGTTATGGAGAGAAAATTCACTTCGTTAAATTACTCTAAAATTAACAATAACAAAAACATATTTTTTTAAATTTCAATTAAAATCGCAAAAAAATCTTCTGAATCCTGCCGTGACCAGGATTCGAACCTGGGTTACCACGGCCACAACGTGGGGTCCTAACCACTAGACGATCACGGCTACCGGATTCAGGCGATTTCGAAGGTACTTAATACCTTTTTATACCTGAACTAAATTAGGATCGTAAGATTACCCACATTTTGAGTTGTTTTATTAAATTAATTAAACATATTATCTTTTTAGATGAACAAAACAATTAACTTCTTCGTTTTTAAGTCTTCAAATACGATAGAACACATTTATTATTTGAAGAAAATGTAATATAATAACGATTAGATTTATTAGAAATAAAAATGTAATTAGAGGTTTTACCTCGATTTAGTGAGGTTAATTCGTTCAAAGATCTTATTATAATTAATGTGATTTTCTACAGCTTATACTTAGTTACATTAATCTGTACAGCAATACCTTAAACCGTACTACATCAAACCCCGCACTAATCAAAACCGCACTATTCAAGGTATTCCTGTACTTTGAATGGCCTTTGAGTGTTCGGCATTTGCTTAATTTTCTATTAATTACTATTTTGAGTAAAAATCATAATTTGGGATTTATTGCATCGAAAATGTGGCAATCTAGTAGTTTCCCGCGTTAAATTATTGTCGTTAAATTATTCAAATATCTAAATGATCCGACCGTTCACGCAAATACATTTAAGGGAAACTTGTCCTTGTCTTCACGCAAGAAACGATAATCAGGAATTGTTTAAAAGGCATGGGGAGAAGAATTTTTCAAAACAATGTATTTGGATTTTTTTTTCTGAGAGCGACATTATTACATTTTTAATTGAGATTTGTTTTAATACTGTGTTTTGTTTTAATACTGTGTTAATAAAGTTAGTTGATTATTATAAATATTTTAACGAAAAGTATGATTTTTAATTATTTAACGCGGGAAACTGCAGGAATATTGATTTCATATATACTTTTTTATATAATACATAATTATATGAAAAAAAAACATTAAACGAAAATCCATTATCCGACAATATATCTCGACACAAAAGATTAGAATCAAAATCATCAGCAAACAAGAAACTGTACCTTCAGATTATATAGGGTAAATGATGAGTGTGCTGTCAGTGAGCAGAGTGGCGCAGTGGAAGCGTGCTGGGCCCATAACCCAGAGGTCCGTAGATCGAAACTACGCTCTGCTAACGTTTTTTTTTTTTTTAAACATATCCTTGTCTTTATAGCAAGAAATTTTTTAAAACCCTTCTTTCTGACAGATGTAAAGCATTTTTTTTTCTGACAGATGTAAAAACATTTTTCTGACATGTAAAACTAAGAATTTTGACATTTCATTTTTCTGACAGATGTGATGTACAAATATTTTTTGACAGATGTACAAATATTTTCTGACACAGGTGAAAATATTTTTATGTCATGTAAAACTACATTTCATTTTTTTGTGACAGATGTAAAACATTTTTATTTTCTTTCGATTATTGCGCTATTTTAGAAATTGTTTAAAATGTATATTTGTTATTCTTTTATAGATTGGTCAGACTGAAACTTATATTAAAAAAATATAACAAGTATAAATAATTAGATATAGCAAAATGACGAAGAAATGTTTACCGCCTGTATTTTTAATTAATTTAATATATTTTCAGTTTTCATATATTATTTTCTGTTTTGTTGTTCATATAGATTATAGGCTGTGACACATTAAAAGTTTTATTGGTATAACAATAACATTAACAAGCAGAATAATATATAGGATTTGTATGGAATTTATAATATTTTTATATGATAACCAGTGAGGCACTCCAGGAAGGTATTAGAAATATTTGCTGAGCATAGCTTAGTTCTGGCACAAGGCCATAAGTATGGAACATTAGCCACCAAACGCAATTCACTACTAAGTAATAATGATCTGTGAGACCAGTTTGCTGAGCATTACACCATAGTGAGGCACAGGGTGTGTGATAAAGGGTCTCGTAACACAGAAAGAGGAAGAATGGTTGTTGCTTTTTTCTGTCAAGCTGTGTTTTTCCAATATCGTAAAAAGAAAAATGCTAAAAGTCACAAAGACAAAAACCATGCAACATCACCCCATTTTCTGTGTGTACCAATGTGACCTCGAGAAAGGTGTTTAGCAAATTAGTTTTTGAAAATCATCCCCCCAAAAAATGTTTATGGGGCGGTTCGATTTACAATATAAATTCGTGCTAAAATGGACACATTTTTTGTGCCCGCTTTTTCAGCTGAATTGAAACTCTAAAAGTCACAAATGTCATTTTTTTAAAACAAATTAAGTTAAACATTATATATGATTTTCATCTATCTATTTTATTAATTCTTTTTTTTTTTGTTAGGGCGGATATTCACTGTAAGAAAAATGGATCATTGCACAATTTGCGCATCATAGAGAAAACAAGAACCATAAGTTCAACGATACGTCCACCGTCCTTACGTCCATATCAGTGATTCTTTAGGAAATCTCCCTCCTGAAAGTTTCTAAACCTTGGCAGGTCTGCTTATACACTAACGTTATTATTCTGGTAATGTTCTTTTGAAAAAGGGAGCAGGAGGGGGTGGGGGATGGAGACAGTTTAGTTCTTGCTCCCATAACTCAAATGAAAAAGGAAATGTCCCAAGAATATATTATTTTGTATGTTCCATAATAGACTGAGGAGATAGCTAGAGCTAGCTAGAGGGGTTGCATCATCAAAACTTCGTAGAAAACTAATGTGAATAACAATAGAATACGACCGAATCATAAGCTTAAGGTTTGGAGAAGACTGTACTTAAATTTTCATTCACGCGGTGTATTAAAATATATAATGAAACACTGTGTAAAAGAGAATAAGATCAATTTACTATCTCATTCAAATGTAAAAAAAAAAATGTCGATGCATCGGCCGGGAATCGAACCCGGGCCGCCCGCGTGGCAGGCGAGCATTCTACCACTGAACCACCGATGCTCACGTGAGATACACATGAAAATTTCTTGATATATCAACAACGTCTCTCCATGCACGCATGTTTTTAATTTGAATTCTTTTATGATAAAAAATAATTATTTTCCTATTTTCCTTCAAGATATTCCCCATATTCGCTATTAACATTTTAAATGTTGCCCATAAACAAAGTATTACAAGCAAAAACGATTTTGTAAAAAGATAATTTATTCAGTATTTTAAATTTATTAATATTCTTAAATATTTTTTAAAAAACAGGACCCTTTTCTTCAGAAAAATACATAAAATGGGATTTTTATAATTCAAGAGAAACCTATTGGGAAAATGTTGTTTCCTTACCGCTCGAAAGAACACGTAAGTCTTCAAGTACTTTAGGTTGCTAACAGTAATTCATGATCACACACACACACACACTACTAGACTGATTCCTTGATATTAAGATTCGGTTTAGCACAACAGAATATTCTTCCATAAAAATCTACTTTTCCTATGTCTGGTTTGACTGAATCTGTCCTTCATTTCTTGCGTAAATCTTTCATTTTTGAGAAGTAGATTTGATAGTGGAAGCGAGTGAACTGGCTCTAAAGTGAGTGTTCGATTTACAATGAACGTATGATGCAAAATTGAACCCTTACTTTATGTCCGTCTTTCTGAGACGGGATGTTCGATTTACAATGTAAATATACTGCTAAACTGGACTTTTATTTCGTGTCCGCTTTACATTTTTACCAAAACAATATATTCTGGTTTTGCTAATCTGAATCTTGACCGAAATTTGCCTCAGGTTTTCGAATTTCAAGCTTTAAAAAACCCCGCTGGTATCTCAATCTAGTCGCAAAGCTGGTTTTTGTTTCGTCAGGAAATTTCACTTCACTTCACTTTGACACTAAATTCGCCAGAAAAAAGCAATTAAAAAAGTAAAGGGAGTTTAGTTTTTAATTTATTTATTTATTTAAGCACTATCCTAGTTTCGTGGTCTAGATTGGAATGCGCCTTCTGTAGCCTTCAGTTCAAGATCAAAGTGTAGTATCTGTTCTTCTCCTCAAGTCAACGAAATAGCATTTACTCCCCAGTTTCTATTTAAAACGATTGTATTTTAATTGTTTTCTTCTTAAATTTTACAAAACAAACAATAATTTACATACGGAACGCACAATAATTTAATTTTAAAAATACAAATAAAAACAGTTTTAACAGCGCCAAAAACAGAAAATAGTGCAAGAAATTGCTGTAGGAAGACACTTATGTGATATGCAGCGGGAAATGTGAATTCCAAGAGTTTTTCTTTTAGTAAATTTACTAATTTTTTTTTATTGAATTTACTAATGTTTGCCAAATTTTCATATTAGTCCCTTAAACTTAACCCTTTCTAAAACCAAAACGCATTTCTTCCCACTTTAAATTTCTATGATTTAATCTCGAACCAGGGAACCAACTTCTTTTTTTGTTTTTTAATTTAATTTCTTTTTATAGCTTGGTGGTTACATAAAAACAGTTCTTAACAGAGATTTTTTTTATTGAATTATTTTTCAATATCACCGGATTTGTAAGCGTCCATTTTCTACAACTTTACCAAAAACTAAATAAACTAGCATTCCAAGCAAAATTATGAATCACCGCCACCCATATATGCTGTGTTGGGGGTGATCAATTAAAAAGTTGGGCTGTGATCACTAAAAAAGTCTGAATTTTCAAAAAACAAGCGGGCACAAACTAGTGACCAACTTAGCATAAACTTACATTACATTTTGACCCCCCCCCCCACCAATTTTAAAAAACAAGTGAGAATGCTGCTGGACACCCACCAAGGGTTCAATTTTGCATGAACTTACATTGTAAATTGAACCCATAAATCTTTATGCATTTCGTTGTTGTGAACAATGTCATCAGAAGTGATTTGGACATAGAAGAGTTGTGCAGTGTGAATGAAATGAGTTTTGTATGTTCAGGTGACCTGGTTTGTTAAATGGGGAGTTACTTTTTAGAAAGGGTCAGTGTATGGGTTTTGAAGTGGGTGGTGGTAGGGAGTGGGGTGTTTAGATAGTGGCTATCTTTTCTGGAACTTTTAAGAACTAAATTTGAGAAAACTTTAGTATGCAAATTTACTCACAGTAAATAAGGCGGTACTTGTCAATTTGAGCTGTCAGAAAAGGAATGTGCATGATGTCACAGAAACATGAAACTAGTCACACGCCTGTTAGTGGCCTGCACTGAGAGTTCTGGCATGGTCATGTCTGTCCACTCTTTCATGTTCGACCAGCGGTTCTGTTGCCGCCCTCACCTGTGTCCTCCCTTGATGGTTCCATACATGGTGGTCTTACATAGGTTGTCATGCCACATGACGTGACCGAACCACAAAAATGACTTACCCAAAGACCAGGTTTCTACCATCTTCTTCAAAGTAATCTCCCTGGACAAGTACAGCGATCTCACAAAGGCTGCTGCTCACAAAGGATAGCAACAAAAGTACATACTATGCATGGTTTGTGCGCAGTTCAAATTTCCTGAACATCGTATAGCATTTTGCATTTCAATTTTCAATTTCTTTACTCTCTCTCTTTCACTCTCTCTCTCTCTCTCTCTCTCTCTCTCTCTCTCTCTCTCTCTCTCTCTCCCCCTATATAATCTGAAAAGCTTCTCAAAACCTAACAACGAGAAAAAAATAAATAAATAAAAAATAAATTTTAAATCTGACTTACTGGACAGCATGGTCTGCTTCTCTCGGGTCCTTCAATGGAAGTGAAATGTCCCGCCAAAATTTCTTTGTCCCCTGACCACATTAGTAGGGTCATCCACAAATTCTAACCAAACATTTTTATCAAGAGAAATATTTTTACAAGAAGACTGATATATATCATATATTAATTAAAACTTCAAATATATTTAAATTCGAAGGTTCGTCAGTTGTTTACCATGGCAATACGCTCTTTTGCTCTTGCCCTGCGGTTTGTTGTGGAAAGGGATTTCGCCTTGAAGACCTTATGCCGCCATAACTCTCCTGTCAGCAACCTCGGTTGTTCAATGTCGCAAGTTGATTTCGCCAAAGATGGAGGAGTCCTTCTATCTTTTCTGTGGCACCCCACTCATCATCATCGTCGTCATCAGCCATTTCAGGTCCACTGCTGGACCAAGGCCTTTCCCAGCCCCTTTCATGCTGACCGTGACTGTGCTAACCTCTGCCATGTCTTACCAGCAAACTTTTCTATTTCATCTCTCCAGCTTCTGTCTGGTCTTCTCCTACTGCCTTTGCTGTCTCTTGGGCACCATTCAAGAAACCTTTTGCACCATCTGTTATCCTTCCTTCTTGCTATGTGTCCTGCCCACACCTATTTTTGTCACTCAATCACATCTTTTACCTGAGTCTGCTCTCAGATCCATGTTGATCTCTTTCTCTTAGAGTTATTCCTAACATTGCTCTTTCCATTGATGTTTGTGTGACTTGGAGTTTGTTTTCAAGTGATTTAGTTAGTTTCCAGATTTCACATCTATACATCATAGCTGGCATTATACATTCATTGAACACTTTACGTCTTAGAATATTGGCAAGGTACTTTTCAATATGAAATGTGAAATACATGTATATTTGTATGAATCAACAGGTGTGTACATGCAAGCATAGATGTCAGCAGGGGGGGCGGGGCACCCCCCAGGCCTTCTCACCGAGGGCGAGGGGGTTTGAAAGTTGTAACCTTATAGTCAATAAAACATAATGGTTCAGGACAATTGTTTTATGTAACCCCAACTTAATGTTCCCATATAAAAAGGGGGTACAGCACTTTGGTCTATACCACTTTAACCCTTTCCTCCCTAGCAGCCATGTTTGATTACTTCCCTGATGTGCCTGTGTGCCCTGAAACTAATTTAACATCAGCTGTTGCTGAACAAAAGATACAATGGGCAGTAAATAAATTGCTATATCTCTTAATATTAAGTGTACACTTACTAAATTTTCAATATATCACTTCCAAGTTCAGTGAAATAAAACCTTGAAAAAGGTATTATTATCGATTGATTGGAATTGTTATGATTTAAATTTGTGTATGATTTAAATTTAAGTGGGTTTTTTTTAGTAAATGTTTTTATCATTTAAAAAATTTTTTTTGTTTATTTTCAATAATAATAAATTATTATCTATAAACTGCTTAGCAGTATCAAGCAAGCAATCAGTCCACGGTACGTGTTTTTTCATTCTTCTTTTTTATCATTTTTTTCTATCACGCCTAGAGGCGTTAACAGGGAGGAAAGAGTTAACAAATATCAGTTTTGTCTAAATCACTTTGGTCTAAAATCACATTTATCACCACAATATCTCTAAAAGTTCTCAATGAATTCCAATGACATTTTGTCGAATCGTTGGCCATTGGCTAAGGAAGAATTGATGACATTTTGAGGTGGATTTTTTTTGATTGAGAGATATTTTTTTATTAAATTTTTGGACGATTCCTGGAATTTCTTATCTCTTAATCGAAAAAGACTCCTTGGATCCACCCCAAAATTTCATCAATTCTTCCTTAGCCAATGGCCCACCATTCGACAAAATGTCATTGAGAACTTTTGGAGATATTGTGGAGACAAAAGTGATTTTAGACCAAAGTGATTTAGACAAAACTGATATTTGCTAAAGTGATGGAGACAAAAGTACTGTAACTCATAAAACGAAATATTATTATTCACTGGTGCTCGCTCCATCGTTAGGTCAGGCCATCCGTCAACGGTCAAATGCTCCATCTGACATCTGGATCATACAGTTGGTCTTACTTGCTTTCACTACAAATGGCAGCAAGCGCCACACCTTCACGGGGCGAATGCCAATCATGTAACAGGGTTGCCACTAAGATCCTATTATGTCTTTGTTGTTTATTTGTTGGTTTGTTGTTTAGCTGTGTTGGTTAAACAGATTTGGTTAGAACCATATTTAGCTGTGTTTAGAAAAAAAAGGAGGCACAAAAACATGAGGTGTTCAGGTTGATAGCTGCTGGTCCGAATATACCCTTTTTGCACCCCTGGGAAAGTGGCTGAGGACATCCATGTGTACATGTATTGAGATAAATTTGATTCTGGTTTTAATACTGATTTATTGGAAGCGGTGACAGCAGGGTTCTGACAGATATCAAACTCTGTGAAGCCTCTGTTCCCCAGACAGCAGACGCTTATTGATCTTTTGGCTAAGTATTCAACTGATTCTCTCAGCAGCTGCAGATGACAACAATAACAACAATTTGCTTGCGGACTTCATATCTCAACATCCAGATATTTTGAGAACTTTTCATATGCTATCGTGACACTTCTCCAAAAGTGAGTTAATCTTATTGATTTTTATCAATGATTCTCTTTTATAAATGTTTAGAGGTAAAGATGCTTGAATTAATGACCCGTGATTTTTTTGTCAGTTTTGAGAGCTGTAAAAATAGATTCGGTTGTTGAAATTACAAAACTTATTTTTATGAGGTCTGTCTGGAAAGTATTCAGCCGTTTGAATATCTAAAGAACCGGTTCCGCCGCCTTGATGTAACTTCGCAACCAATCAGAGGGGACCTTTCTGCACATGTGTGAGCAGACACTCTCCTGTGGGGTTACACAGTCGATAGTGAGATGCGATTGAGTGAGCTTGTGTACTGTGGGACCTTTTTTTGGCTAAACACTGCATCATCCATTTGATGTCAAATAATTGTCATAAATAATAATGTACAAGTTAAGTAGTGTGGTCCCTAAAAAGAACTACAGTCCCTCCTATTATATCTTTGTTGTTTTGTTATTTTCCATGTTTAGCTGTGTTGGTTAAATGCATTTGGTTAGAACCGTATTTAGCTGTGTTTAGAAAAGAAAAGGAGGAACAAAAAGATGATGTGTTCAGGTCGATAGCTGCTGGTCAAAGAGTCTCTTCCCAGTTGCGGGCCATTCACTTCCAGTACCGAAAATGAGGCTCCTTATGGGGCCTGTTGGGTAGCTTCCGCTTCGGCATGTGTATTGACATTAAACATACATATATACATACATATATATATATAATCATTACGCCTACAGAGCTAGTAGTATTGCTTTATTTTTCACATTTCATGCCCCAATGACTGTGGTTGTGAATTACTTAACCCTAATGTGGTACAGCAGGAATGTCAGCAATCTTTTGACAATATATCGTTGTTTTCAATAATGGTATGTTACACCTGGAATTGTATTAAAATCTAACCTAATAATGAACAGTGTGATTTTCTTGGTTTGTAACACTGGACTATTCCACTCGCTGGATATGGTGGGGTTAAAATTTTGCTTTAAAAAAATACCTCCTGCCCACTGGTTCAAACTACGCACTATTCCCAGTAAACGAATTCAGTATTTTTTTATATAAAAAAAACCCATCTCAATCCAAAAAAACAGATCAGGACAGATGTTGTATAGCAATGATCAGCAAGCTAATCTTGCTGGCCGTTGTTACTGGGTTCGATCCTCATCGGATCTCCCAGTATAGATGATCTGATACAAATTCATGCAACGTTACTGTACTTATAAAATGAACAGTTGATTTTCTTGGTTTGCTGTCCGTAACACTTGACTCTCAATGTGCTGATAAAAGTACCTCCTTCTGACCATTTGAAACTATGGACTCTTCAATTGAACCAAATTTGCTATTATTTCAGGTGTACTAACCGAATGTAATGATAGTAAACAGAAATTTTTTTTTCTTCTCTCCAATGGTAACAACGCATATAACGTAGGATTTGGGTGTATTCGTCGCCTTTCCTTGTTAGGCTTGGATTTCCATACTTTGTCCCTGTTGAGTAGTGGAAGCCACATCGAGTTGAACTCCACACTTGTCTGACTTATACACTCAGCCGACATGTTGATGTATGCTGCTTCTTTGATTTTTCTCAGAAACGTGTTAACATAAACAACAAGGGTTTAATCGTCCAAAAAAATCTTTGAATGTTAAGGACCCTTCTCAAAACTATAGACGGTAACACCTTCAATTGTTTTGAAATAAATTAATAATTACAGGAAACCCCTTAATGGAAAGGTTAATGTGTCTCCATAAGTGCAGTGTTAATTGAACTTTGAGAAATAATCGAAACCCATGAGAAATAATGTAATTAATCCTAAACTTCAAATTTTAAAAAGATTAGAAATGATTTTTATAACAATCTGTTAATAAATAAAAGAATTCATTATTAGATTTTTTGGATACAAAATTATTAGTGCATTAAAACGCGCAAATCAGAACCACGTTAATTGGGGGTTTCCTCTACTGCTCGTAATTTAGGACCAGTCATTTTAAGCATGGGATGCAAAAATAAAGCAATACTACTAGTTTTGTAAGAGGGACCACACTACTTAACTTGTACCAAATAATAATATGTCAAGAAAAAATTACATTCATATATCGAAAGTGTAGCAATAAAGCAATAGGTCTGAATGGTGCAAATTTGAATCCAAATAAGACCAGACATAAAATTTGGGGGAGGCACTCCATATTTTATAGGGAAATTGCTGCAATACAATCTTCCTATTTATTGAAGTTCAGTCTTAACCCACTAACTGCGATGACGGAAATTTCCGTCATCAGCATTTGGCTAACTGAATAAAATTTCCGTTCTAGTGTACTTAATGACAACTCAGTTCTCCCTTTTATCTTGTAATGGACAACTCCACAGTTAATGGGTTGAGATATATCAATTTGAAACAAAGAAATGAGGTTGGAAAGTATCAATAGTAGCAGCATTTGAATTATGATCAAGTATCAACTGTCTGTAATGTCATCTGGTATTAGTGCCTTTGTTGTTGGTTTGTTCTTATCTGTTTAGCTGTGTTTAGTTTGAACATGTTTGGTTCATAACTGTATTAGCTGTGTTTAAGAAAAGAGAGAGAACAAAAGATATGCTTACAGGGTGATTGCCTGGTTCAGAGAGGTCCTTCCAGCTCCTGTTTCCAGTAGTGGAAATGGGGCTCATTAAATGGGAGCTGCTGGGTAGCCTCCAATTCGGCATGTTTATTGACTTAAAAACATATACATACATAACAGTGTCTATTTCAAGTTAACCACTGAATCAAATTTGATACAAGGACTCGAGAAGAATAAGAAAGACATCCCATCTTTTAAAGCAGTGTTTTTCAAATGGGAGTATAAGTACTCCTAGTACTCACAGGGGTACTTTTTTGTACTACAGGGGATATGTGAGATTTAAAAAAAAAAATATCAGTCATGCATAATTCCAAAAATAATTATACTACAGGTCTGCTTAGTCACTCAATAGAAACTGTCACGTGATCAACGTCTTTTGGCAGCATGCCATGTTGGGGGGTGATCAATTAAAAAATGGGAAAAAAGGGGTGATCAATGAATATGTTATTTCTTTCATCTTTTGTGGGACAGTGATCACTAAACAAATCTGAATTTCCCCCCATAATAAGCATGAATGCTGTTGGACAACTAAGGGACCAATTTAGCATAAACTTACATTGTAAATTGACCCCTCCCTATAGGGTTGGAGTTGTTCCAAATAACAAAAAAAATGTTTTTCTAGATATAATAGGGTGTAAATGTTGAAATTTTCAGCCCTTTAATTCCATTGGTGTACGTGTGATATATAGCCAGCCGGACCAGCTTAAAAACTGAAGAAACCTATGACAGTTTTGGTTGACGGATTTTAATAATAAGTTCATTGAAAAAAAAATGTAAATCTAAGTTCGATAAACCACATTTTATAATCAATATTTCTATTTTCAAGGCAATCGTTAACTGCTGTAAACTGTGAAAGCCACAAACGCAGTCACATTCACTTTGAGCGGGAAGCCAGTTTTGATATTGAATGACAGACAGAAATCAAGTAAATTGAATCATGGTTTGCCATGAATTTAGTGATGGCTTCAAAACATTTGAAATGCAACATTTAAGTGCTTTTCAGTTATAAAGTTGTTGTTTAATAAATCAAACACTGGTAACGCAGCGCTGTATTGTACCTATTTATATAGCTATTTTTTTTTTACCAAAAATGCTTTGTGCTGGTCAGAAAAAATATTTCAAAGGAGGTGTAATTTTTATATATGTATGTATGTATGTATACATGTGTATGTTTTTAATATGAATAAACATGCAGAGAATTTACCCAACAGCCCCCATTTTACAAGCCCCATTTCCGGTCACGAAAACGGGATCCCAGAAGTGGGAGCTGGGAAGACAGGCAGTTCTACACAGGCAATGGCTCTATCAACGTGTCTTGTTCCATCTCTTTTCTTAACATGTTAAATACAGTTAGGAACCAAACGTGCCCGAACTAAACACAGCTAAAACAGAAAGAACAAAGCGAACAAATGCACTAAATACAAGACAACATTATAGGCGGTACATTATTCAAAAAAGTTTGAGAACCAGTTTTAAAATAACATTTGAAAAGAAAGACAAAACAGAATACGTTTCAAGTTACTTTATTTGTTTCACAAAGCAATCATTAAAATAATCACAATATTATGATCTAAAATGTTTTCCTTCCAATATTTTATTCTTTTTCCTTTAATAATTTTAAAACTAGCATCATTTTTAAGATACATATTCAGCAGCAACAGAGTGTGAGTAAATCTTTTCAAAATAATTCCAGGACTCATCGTAAAGAAAAAAGTAAGATCTTCTTCCCTTAAACACAAATAGGAAAACATCAGATATTCTGTAAAATTTGTTATTCAAAATGTACGATAATTCAAGAAATCACATTTGGACCAGCAGGTCTCCAAACATCATCAGAGGGCAAAATATAACTCAGTTGAGGTAGACGAATAGAATACACTACTATTTTGTGAATTCTCTTTTTTCATACTAACATATATTGCGGAGATAATTTGAGTATTATTAAATATTAAAATTATCTCTGCATTTAATAATATCATATTTATATATACACTATACACATAAGCATATTTAAATATTTTGGATATCAATTGATTTGTGTTTGTTTAAATCAGGGGTGGGGAACCTTTTCATGTTTGAAGGCCACATTGAAATTTATTGTCTTCTAACCCTGGCCCGCACGCGCGACACGCCTGGGTTAGGTAAAAACTAATAATAATGATTTATATTTGGTACAAAATTTTATTTCAATGTAAATTTATACGTAAAACATTAAATTAGTGACTATTTTTCATTTATAGTTGCCGATGTTGTGAATTAATAATTTTTTATAAAAAACATCCCGAATTTCTTCGACAAGGCTGTAAGAGGCCACACGTGATGGTCTAGAAGGCCGCATGTGGCCTTAAGGCCACAGGTTACCCACCCCTGGTTTAAATCAACCGAGTTCCATCTGATGAAGTGATGAAAACTAGAGATTTGCTATCATTTTAAGATTAATTCGACAGCCGAAAAAGGAGTTATTATACAGGTATATCTCGATTAGTGCGGTTTATTTGTTCCAAAATGATCTGTACTGTTCAAAACTGCACTCTTCAAGGTCTTATAATTTAATGTTTTTTTCCAGCTTATATTTAGTTTCATTTGTTTGTAAGGCAATACCTTAACCGTATTACATCAAAACCGCACTACTCAAGATATTCCTGAATATACACAGACACACATATATATATATATTACATCAACTGAGCTCTCTGCTCTCAAGTAGAAGATGGAGATTTGCTGGTGGTAGTAAACTTGAAAACTGATATATTGTCTGGAGAGTAAATTTATTACAATACCAAGAAACTCTTTGAATTCTTTTGGTAAAGTCATCACAAAATCACAACTATCTCCACATGTACAAAAGCAAAAGTGTGGGAGCTAAGTATCCACAAGAACTACTATAAAATTATCAATAATAATAATAGTTACATAAGCAATTTGTAAAACAACTTCTTAGAATAACGCAGTGCTTTTTTAAGTGAAAATTATGACAAATTCAAGGAAAAGCTGAAAGATTGTTATAAGCTTGTACTTTTAGAAAACATCTTTCAGCCATCTTAAGATATTTTCTCAGTAGAGATGTTTAATGTAATAAATCGATTTTTAAAATATTAAAGATTAATTATTATATTTTTAATATAGTTTGAAATAAAATTATTTATAAAGTTAAGATCCAATTAATTTTAGACTAAAATTTAATTTATACTGGTTGGAGATTTCAAGGAGAGAAAATATCAAGAAAAGACAGGAAATTGTGCTAAAAAATAATCTGTGGATTTTGGTGAATCTAATTGTTTTGTTTGGTAAAAAAACAATCTCCTATGAAGTGGAGTGTTTAACATTTTAAGGTAATGAATATAATTTAACAAAAATACTAACCCTTTGAACACTGACCCCCCCCCCCTCACATGTATGACTCCCAGGCGACCAACACTCAGTCGGATTACGTGCAACAATTCCGGGAGCATGAAAGCTCACATAGGCAGACAACAGCAAATATAACGTATTGGATATTTAGGCAACTGTGGGTGGGGGTCACAGATTTGATCTCCACAGATGTTGAAAGTCATAAACAGAATATCGATGAAAACCCCAAACTGCAAGGTGTCCGGACTGGAAACAGACACACCAGGTGTTCAAAAGTCATAAACAGGATATTGACTAAACCCTGACTGCAGATGGCAGGCTGGAAAATCAGCGTGGGTGTTCGAACCTGATAAATGAGACACAGAGGCCCTCGAAAAGCAGAGAGATCACTTAAGCTTGGGACGAAGACAGGACCAATTTCCCTGTTGTCAAAAGACCCGTATGCCGTGCTGTCTAAGAAAAGTCTGTCAGCTCTCATTATTTCTCTCCACACTCCGCCACTGAACGATGTGTCTGATGGAATAAAAATATATCATATTTTTATAAAACAAGTCTCCAGTCTTGCTTTTTCCTCCTACGGACCCGTGGCTATACAACACGTGCACTCTGTCTGATCAATGTCCCCAGGTCAGATTAGGGCCAGTGGCGTCGGAACGTATCAATGTTTGTAAACGAAATGCATGTGTCAGCTGCCACTAAACAGGCTGCTCGTGTTTATGGACTTTCAAAAGACGGCCGCTAAAGCTGCAGCCCATGTTCAAAGGAATAGAAGCATAATGAAAATTTAACTCGGTCCTTTTGATAACCAGAGGAAACAATACAAGTGAACCAATCAAAAAGGAAAGCAGAGTGATGCTAATCTCCATTAATAAATTGAAGAATACAGTAAACCCTTGATTTAACGGAACCCGGTATAACAGATTTTGGATTTAACAGACTGTGTTCACGGATATTCTATTTTATTTCTGTGCATTAGTCATTAATAAAATATTTAAAATTACTTTTCATTTTCCTTTAATAATTATAATCTTATTTATGAGAACATGGATGTTATGTTGGGCTAACACTAACATAGTACAAGGGAGATAAATACCTAGAATTATTTCCCTTGCCGCAGTCTAAGTCATGACGGAACTGAGTTTCCAGTCATGCACAGTGCTAATGGAAATAAAGAGTGCACACACGTAGAGAAAAAGACCCAGGCATTTATTCTCTGGGTGCGAGCTGTGAAAACAACGTTCTTGTCTTCGTCCTTGTTCCTTTGTTTCATCTTCCTTTTCAGTGAGATTCCCACAAACTGGGAGACATTCCAATGGGTCACTGCCAGAAACAGGCCTGCCAAAGCCAGTAAATAAAATGTAGGAGATATTTGAATATAAAGTTTTCAAAATTGACTGACCCTAGCTGACCATTGTATACTTAAAATGCTTATTGGGGCAAGCCCCCTTTTTCTTGTACAATTTTATTTGGAAAGAGCAGATATTTTGGAAAATAGCCGAAAATTTTGTCTAAAATCTCAGCCTCAGCCCAACCGAGTGGCTTATATTAAAAAAAACGTGTATTAAGCAAACCTACTGAAATTTATGAAAAGTAAGAGTACGACATCACTTATTTGCATAAAAACTAGTTTATAAGAAGCAAGGGTAAGGATGCTGGAAATGTTTGAAAAATTGGGAACATTTCAAGAAGTTCACAACATTGGAATGGGGGAGGGGAGGATGACAAGCTATCCTGAATTTTTCAAGTTTCAACAAAAATTGTGGGGGAGACAACGAATATTGAGGGAGACTTGGCAGGTCTGCAGAAAAGTTTTAAAAGACCCACTGAACTACACAGTCAAAAAGGTAAGTAAATATTACATATTCTTTATTATAATGCAATAATTTGATATTGTATGGTACTGACAATAAACTATGAAAAAGAAAAAGAAAAATACTTTCAAATTCTAGACATTATAAAATCTTAAAATTCTAAAACTTCAAATTCTTTTTAAAAAATCTTAAAATTTAAAAATTAACAAAATTGTTTTTTATGAATGTAGTCCTTCCTTGTGTATTCGATTGATGTATGCCTTCTGATGTACATGTTACAGCTTTTTAGGCCATTTTCAACATCCCAATTGTTGTTGTATGGTACTGCATATTGTTTTTATTTTTAAATGGTAAAAAATGGCCCCCTAGGTTACATTCGGATTTATCAGCATTAATGGACACCCCCTATTAGTCCATTAGATCAAGGGTTTACAGTACTACATTGTGCTCTCGAGGTGGCGTAATGGTTACTGGCACAGAAAATGGCATCGGCAATCTGAGTTCGAGTTTCAGCCGAGGCTGCTTACATTCACTTCACACTTCCTTTGAGAAGGGCATGAACCCACTTCTCCCCCTCACCCCAGCTAGGGGCAAATAGCAGGGTAGATGGAGCCCTTTAGCCCTGTAAGGCAATCCAACTTAAGCCTGGGTAAAAGAGGGTTTGGTGTGAAGCTAGCAAGCATCACCCCAGCGACTGTCCGCTGATGTGGTATGGTTACAGCCCAATGCTCCACAAGGAGTCGACAGGAATTTAAAACAAAAAATACAATTGCTTTTATCAAATTTGAGTAGTTTTTACCTTCATCTTAAATTTTAGTTGTTTTTATACAACTTTCAATTCGGGCCATCATTTCTATGGCAACGATTAACAGTGCAGTCGGATAATAAAGAATAAGTCTTTGGTGAGAATCGAACTCACACCCTCATTACCAGAGGGAGTCTAGTTTACGTCTAGCTGCTTTTACTAATCGGCCACAAAGACTCACAGATTAGCAGAAGCTGATTGCCACTTTTAAATCTCACTCTTTATATCCGACTCTCGCGCCATATTTTTGTTGTTTTTACGTATGAGAACTAGTAATCTTACTGAATAAATCTTTAAGTTGAAATTAAGATGAAGGTAAAAAATAGTCAAATTTAATAAAATATAATGTGTTACAATACTTCATC
>VCCN01002351.1:174777-187327 GCA_006491835.1 Architeuthis dux | reverse complement strand
GACAGTATACTCACTAAACTTTAAAGATGCTTGAATTATTTTTGCTACAAAGTTCAGTGTTTAGTTGGGAAGACCCAAATTAGCAAAAAAAAAATTGTATAGAAAGAGTAAATCTCAAATTTTGAAATACAGATATAATATTAAGCAATTGCAAATGGCCACTATAATGTATCTTTGACTAGTAAAAAACCAAGAAAAGCTCATCTGAATGCATAAAATGTGACACCGGCTATCAAATTGTGAAATTTCTCAAATAATGACTACAGGTCTAAAGGAATGCTCATTTTATATATCAGTAAAGTGGGATTTAGAAGTTCAAATTTTCAAAGATATAATTTTCTTTTAAATAACTCTTCTGTAGGTCAGCAGTTTGTATTTTGGAGTACGTGAAATTTTAACATAATTTCCTGTTTATTTTAGAGTAAAATTCAAAAACAATTGCTAATTTGAAAAATAGAAAAGCATAGAATAACCATTGAGTGCTATTATTAGCCTTTTGATTAGTATTTCTTTCATCTTAATTTTAGTTGCTTTTTATCGCAAAAAGAGGGTTGCGATAAAAACCAACGGAAATTGTGATGAAAAAATACTATTGTATTAATTTTGACTACTATTTACCCCTATCTTAATTTTTTATTTGTTTTATCACAACTCAACTTGGGCCGTTAAACCACGTCAACTAAAAAATAAGGATGAAGGTAAATATGTAGTAGTCAAAAGTAATACAATGGGTTACAATACTTCATATAATAATAATACTAGTCGGAAAACTAATAATAATTGACGATGGTTTATGTAAGAATTCAAAAGGTATAAAATAACCACCGTGTGTGTGCGATTATGAGAATATTACAGAGAAATGTCAATGAGAAGATAAAAATGATGAATCCATCAATCAAGAATTGGCAGGAAGAAGATTTTTATAAAAATAAAATTGATAGGTTCAAGAAAGTATAGGAGACACTAACAAAGGATATATTAGCACTGGTAAACCATGAGTTGTCCTAATGAAGTTAACCATTCGTTAAAAAATTAACTCTTCTATTTTAGACTAATAGAAGGTGCACAGTGGTGTGTAAGGCAGTTCATCTAAGAGAAGGTTAATTTTGACAGAAGAAAAACCTATAGCTTGACAGACGTCATAGCTGATCCCAAGCCCGGGTAAAAAGGAGGATTGGGTGTGAGGCTAGCAACTCCATCCCATAAAAACCTACTTTCTACTGAAACCGCAGCAGGGTGGTTGCGGCCCTATGCTCCACAAGGAGTCTACAGGAATACACAACGAACATCTTAGAATAATTTTACTATTTTGTAATAACACAAGTCTGGATTAATTAAGTAAACTATTGTAAAAAAAAATTATTGTTTATTGCCATGACAATTGCTTAAGCTAAAAAAAAAAGAAATGTCTGAATTCTATTTTTTGGTGATTTTTGTAAAATGTTTGGCAAAGTAGGACGACTTAACTGTCAAAAATGGATCACATTATAAAGACTGATTTGACCGATCACCGCTAAAGAAGTTAACATTTTTTTTACTTACGTACTAATCTGGCTCAGCAATGACTGAGTTTTAGTAAAAAAACAATTATTTTATTTATTTATTTTTTTTTTTATTAAATCAACTATTGTAAACCATTTTTATTAATTTTTGACTGCTATTTACCCGTATCTTAATTTTTAGTATTTTTTTATTTTTTAAAAATCACAATGTGTAAAATTGTTTACAATAAACGAATAAAACAATAACACTGCCAGTGCAGGCCTTACTGAAATTTTTATTAAACAAACTAAAAATTAGGATGAATATAAATACTAGTAAAAAATTAATAAAAATGGTTTATAATATTTCATTTAAAAAATAAAAATAAAATAAAATAATCGTTTTATACTAAAACTCAAACAGTCATTGCCGTGCCAGCTTAGTACGAAAGTAAAAAAAATGTTAGCTTCTTTAGCGATGATCGGTCAAATCAGTCCTTATGATGAGATACATCTTTGACAGTTAAGTCGTCCTACTTTGCCAAATGTTTTATTTTATAAACGTGGCTTGGTTATTGGTACTATTTTGTAGAAATCATTATCCTTTTGGCCCTGAAGGAAGAGAAGCTTAATGTCTAGTTTCAGGGGTCCGTCCCCCTCAGGCTGCACCTCCCCAATTGCACTTAAAGGGGTAAGGTCAGGGTCATTCCCTGATGCCTGAGGCATCACAAAAGAGAAGTGCTGAGGGAGCTGGACAATTTCTGTCATTACCCACATGTTCGTGTGTGGGGAGGTGAAAAAATACTTATCCTCTCAAGCTCAGTCATGACAAGACAATCATGTAAACTTCAGAAAAAAAAAATTGGCAAAGTTTAACAAGTCAGCCATCAAAAATGTATCCGATCATTGGGACTGATTTGACTGATCACTGCTAAACAAGCCAACATTAGATTAGTTTCTAATGTACCGTATTTACTCGAGTGTAATTCTGTATGGTTCATTACATCTTGTAAATAAATAATTGAATAAATAAATAAATAATAATCGGACATTTCATATTGTTATGGTTCACATATTTTTCTTATTAAATTTATTAAAATTCTAAAAATCCTTTTTTTTTAATCAAAAAATTACTGTATTTACTGTGTAGAATGTGAGAGATTTAATATAACAAAATCAGGGTCAAAACTGGTGGGTAACAATATACTTGTGTAAAAAAAAAAAACAGAAAAAAAAAAAAAGATATATTATAATATATTACTGATTTTTAGCTACAAAAATTATATTCGAGATCACATTGTACTCAAGGAAATATGGTACGTACGAAGCTAACAAATGCTAGCTTGATCAGTCAAATCGGTCCCAATGATCTGGTCCATTTTTGACGGCTGACTCATTAAACATAGCAAAAAAAATCTTATACATTTTTATGAACCGAGTAGATTGTTTCACTTTCTATTAGCAAGGCATGAACTCTTGCATAAAAGTCACAATATTGTCTATCGACCACCAACCAGACATAGTAAGCCTAAAACCAACAAATAAAATTAATTTTTTCTTTTTTGGATTAACAATTTTAGTCAAAGACTAAAAAGCTTTGTTTTAGATATGAACACTTGCCTAGAAGTCACTAATTGTTGGAATTAACGACAGCAGGATTTCAATTATCGGCAGACGCTTGTTTTGTGGTACATAAGGCTCAAAGCTGTACTCAACAATATAATAATAAGCTAATATCAAATTCATATGGATTATGTATGGTTTTTAAATAAGCAACAAAGTTAAACTCTAGAAAAATGACATGTCGACAGAAACATCTACTCTTTACTTTAAAATGTACGATCTCTTCTAAAAACATAAACACGGAAAACCAGTTAGTTATTTTTGAACCATTTGTCTTCTTTTTTATTCTATTTAGAAAAAAAAAAAAAAAGGTTGAGAAACCAAAAGAAGACAGTTTACCAAGCTGATCTGTAAAACCACACCTTATTCCAGCAAAACAATGTAACTAGAGTTTGGTAAAAGACAATATTTTACCAAGGGTCACAACCCACGACTGGTAAAGTTTACAGATAGGAAGTCATGAATTTTACCAGGCGGTCAAGAGCCATCTTCGAGGAAGGCTCATGGTAGTTTGGTGATGTGGCATTGGTAAATGCATGACCAGCGTCGTAGACGTAGAACTCGTGTTTCACTTTGGCGTTATCTAACTTTTTGCGTAACGCATCTTGGTCAGAGGGGGATGAGAATCCAACGATGTCATCTTTTTTACCAAAGTGGCACTGTAAAGGGATGTGGATGGTGGTGATGTCTGCTATGGATTCACCAGGGATGCCGTAGAAGGGAGCCGCTGCGCTTATCTCAGGAATCAGGGCTGCTGCGGCAAAAGTAAGGGCACCACCCATGCAGAAGCCAGCCACTCCAACCTGAAATTTGGGAAAAGAAAAACATAGAAATAATAATACCAACAATAAGAATCTACAGGTCTGGTTAGTCACTCAATAGAAACAGTCACATGATCAACATATTTTGGCAGCATGATGGATGATCAATTAAAAAATTGGAAAAAGGGTGATCAATGAGTAAGTTACTTCTCTCGCGTTTTGTTGGGCAATGATCACTAAAAAAGTCTGAATCTTCAAAAAACAAGCAGACACAGATTGGTAAGGCAGGCACCCAAGGATAAGGGATGTGAATTCAAATCTTGCTGGAGGCTTATTCTTTATTTCCTGCTTACTTAACTGTCGTAAGATGAAAAATAAAACCTGAGCATTGTGATAAGAAAAGCAACATGAATCCGAGGAAAAGGTACTAGTCAAAAACTTATAAGAAGAGTAATTACCAACATCTTTTGGCAGCATGCCGGGTTGGGGGTGATCAATAAATAAGTTTAGGCAGGGAATTTAAAAAAAAAAACCCCCAAAAACCCCCCCCAAAAACGTATTTTCTAGACATAATAAGGAGTAAATGTTGAGATTTTCAGCCCTCTAGCTCTATTGGTGCTGCCTGTACATGTGATACAGCCAGCCAGACCAACTTGAAAACTGATAGAAACCTATGGTGACAGTTTTAGTTAACGGTTTCTAATATATCTGTCTGAATGTTTATGCATTATATCAGTCATAGTCTACAACCTAAACAGGTGACTAGCATTCCAAGGGAAATTATGAATCACCACCACCTCTATATGCTTCTATTTACCTCATAAATTAAACAGTGGCGGAGGGCAGTGATCACTAAATAGTCCAAATTTTCAAAAAAACAAGTGAGAATGCAGCTGGACACAAACTAAGGGATCAATTTGACAAACTTACATTGTAAATTGAACCCACATCTAAAAACCTATTTAGGAGGGGAATTCTCAAAAAAAAACCAAAAAACATTTCCCTACTCATTGAGGGGTGGGTGTGTGTGTGCAAAATTTCAAGTTTCTACTATGAACGGTTAGGGCTGGGCGAAGTCAGGATACATACATAGATACATATAAATGTCAAAACACATGAATAACCTAAACCCAGCAACAGTATTTAAACCAGTGTTGTGGGTAGCAGTGATTAACAAAGAATGAGTTCAGTAGTCTGAACAAGTATTGGATTCATAATGACACTTCTCAAAACTATAGACAGTAAATAGACAGTATTTACATCAGTGTTGTGTGTAGCAGTGATTAATATTTGTGCTTGTGGTGATTGAAGACATCAAGAAAATCTTTTTACCTTAGAACAGTGTTTCAGAAACTGGTGAATGGTTCACCCAAGGGTGAATGAAGTTATTTTGGGGGTGAATGAAACTAGAGGGGTGAATGAAGCGTGAATGAAACAGGCAGCATGAATGACTTAATTTACTCAGATATTTAAAGTGGGTAGCAATCCAATTCGATACTAGAAGTCTCTCTATATAGATTTTCTATAATTGACCTGAATATGAAACACTGTTATAACGTCAATAATATCAGTACAATGTTTCATATCTTTTCATTGATTATTTTGTTTTTATAATTATTTTGTACACTGGCTACTTCACATATACTTTCTTGTGGGAAGCCCTCATTAGATTGATTGATTAATTTGTTTAGCGGCATATCGACCCTTGATGGATCATTTAATGCTGAAATCAGTTTAAAATTCCGAAACTTGGAGTTTTTTTTTTTCTTTTTTTTTTTAAATAGAGTCTTGCGTCTTTGGTGAAAGGTTATATATATTTTTTTTTAAATAGAATCTTGTGACTTTTTGGTGAAAGGTTATTTTTATTTTTTTAAAAAATAGAATCTTGTGACTTTTTGGTGAAAGGATTTTAAAAATTTTTTTTAAATAGAATCTTGTGACTTTTTTGGTGAAAGGTTATTTTTATTTTTTTAAAATAGAATCTTGTGACTTTTTGGTGAAAGGTGATTTTTTGTTCTACGAGGCAATTATACATGCTCTCATTCAAAGGTGGAATACCACGATTGAGAAAGAAGGAGACTATGTTGAGGACTGCAAAAATGTTTTTAATTTTTACTTAAAAAACTGCACAAACTTTTTAGATAACCTAATCTCACTGAGTGTCACCAACACAAACTGTTGATATTCATGCTTGTAGAAATTGAAGATGGCAGAAAAGTCTTCTTACCTTAGAACATCCAACTTCCTTGAGAAGATATCTCGCTGCCCCTTGGATATCCTTAATAGCCCCTGCCCAGTCAAGGTCATTCATCAGGTGGCCAGCTTCTTCATGGTCAGTGGCTAATTTGCCTCGATAAAGATCTGGAACAAGAGCCACAAATGGCCCCTTGGAAGCCAAATCGGCAGCCTCATCCTGGATCTGCTGGTTCATACCCCACCATTCTTGAAGTACAATTAAACCTCCTTTGTTACTGCTAGGGTCTCCAACCAGCACACCGGGACAGGCTCCCTGTTTGTTCTCAGAGGGGAATTTCACAGTTTTGCTCATTTTTTTGTTGGTTGATCTACAACAGAAACAGCTATATAAATAAATAAATATATTTAGATACATATAGATAAGTGTTTTTCGATCTCTCTCACTCACTCATTCATTCACTCTCTCTATATATATATTTTAAAATACACTATGATAATGCCCTAAATAAAATAACAAACTACATATATTATAATACAGCCCTAAAACAAAAGAACAAACTAAATATAAGAATTATAGCTTGAGGGAGGTGGTGCTTGATCATATATACACATTAGTCTAGAAAGCTTATTCACCACAAGAAAAAGATTTTACTTATAGTACTATAAGATCTAATTCTGTGTAAAACATAAATCCCTCTGAACATCTCTCATTAACAGTTATTGGTGAATAATTGACTTACATGACAAGTAATGAAATAAATGAATAAACAGAATATAAAAACATTTCTGTAGGAAAGATGTTTGGTTTAAAAACATTTTCCATAGTAACATCTTAAATGCTTTAAGACTGTAAGACTTATATAAATATGAACATATATAAATATGAAACTTCTATATTAAAAGAGAAAACATTTTTTTTTTCTCAGCAACATCTTTAGTGCTTGAAGCTACAAAGCTTTCTTGACTAATATATATAAATGGTTCTTTGCACGATTGAACTCCTTGTTATTTGTGTTGTAAACACAACGTTTCGGCCGATCCATTCTTTGGCCTTCAGGTGTAAAATCTGAGTGTGATGGGTTAAACAGAAATTATGTTTAAAGGGGTGGGGGGTAGCCCTTATAGCAGGCCATGCGTTTTGAAGTGGTCCATGCGCTATAAGGGCTACCATAATTTCTGTTTAACCCATCACACTCGGATTTTACAATGGAAGAAGGCCGAAGAATGGATTGGCCGAAACGTTGTGTTTACAACACAAATAACAAGAAGGAGTTCAATCGTCTGAAGAACCATTTGATTATTAATGACCCTTCTCAAAACTATAGATAATATATATAAGTTTGTCAATAATGTCCATAGCCTAATTAGGGGCCAGCAAACCTTTTTGGAGGTGGGCTGGATTAAAAATGTTTTTATGTCTTTAGGGCCAATAAAAATTGAAACAATGATCATGCAAGGTTATCAAAACAGTTTTTAAAAAATTACATTTGATAAAATTCAACATTCAAATGCATGCATTCTGTTAATATTTCATGAAACTAGATAAAATTTCCAGCTAAATAAAATAAAAAATATGTCTAAATCTAATTTTTAAAAAAGAATTATGAAGTTTTGAAATTCACAAAAATCTCCATTTCCATTATCTGCTGATATTGGAAGTCTATGAATGGCTGTTTTAGAACAAAATCTAAGAAAAAGAAGGGGGGGAAAAAGATATTTGAGTATTTTTTTTTCCAAATATCTTTTCCTTCTCTTCTTTTTCTTAGATGTTTGAGTATTTTTTTTCAAATAATTTCCCCCCCTTCTTTTTCTTAGATATTTGAGTATTTATTTTTGATTCTAAAAATACTCAAATATCTTTTTTCCCCTTTTTCTTAGATTTTGTTCTAAAACAGTCATTCATGGATTTCCAAAAAAAAACAAACCACAACTCAATGTTTTTAAACCATATGCTATTTTGTCACATTTCTTTGCCAAAGTATGTTAAAAGTTCACCCTGGGGGCTGTAGTAATAGTGATGGTATACAAACAACTGATTCAACAAGTAAATTAAATAGATTTACTAGACACATCATAAAATATGATGAACATTTTTTTAAAAATGCCTTGATACAAAGGTAATTTTTCTAGCAATCCTAAGCAAAATCTGCCATTTTGTTCCTACAACAGATCAAAAGGATGAAATTAGAATGTCTACATTATTAATACACTGACTATATATTGTTCACCAGCACTTAAAGGTTATAGTTGTATTTCAAAAGAAATTCTAATACTTCTTATGTGATGTATACAGGAAGAAATTAGTCTGAAAAGCACACAGAATATTAATGTTTCAAATGAACAAAGACATATATACAGTATCGCCCATAAATAGGTACAAGCAGGATTTTATTATTTCTAGTGGAACATACCACAATCAAAACGGATATTATTAGGTATTATTTATGACCAAATAAAACTGTTGCCAAAAATATGAATATGTTGCCGTCCCAAGATGAGTCTGCTCGAATGGTATAATGGTTAGCACGTCTGCCTCACACACAGAAAGTCCTGGGTTCAATTCTGGCTATGAGCGAAGAGTGTGGAAAACTCTTCATTAGGACAGATTTCCCTGCGCACGCAGCAGCTAATTGAGTACACTCTAAGCTGTGTGATTAGGGTGAAGGTATCCCTTCGGTGACTTGCATCCTGCCATGGTGGTGGTCATAAAAACTTGTAGGAATAAAGTCCTGGTCTCGACCAGACTTAAAACTTGTAAGGATCACTGCTCTTGCATGCTATAGAAACTGGGTCTTCATCACTGGGCTCCGTACTCCATTCGGAGTTGTCTACTTAAGAGACAGGACGCTTTACCTTTACCAAAGATGAGTATACCACTACAAAAAGATATTTTGGGCAACAGAGTTTCAATGCTGTAGAGTTTGGTCATAAATAATACCTGATAATATAACTTTATTAAAAAGTGGTAGGACCTGGTATATATGACTGTTAATTACCCAGAAATAATCTTCAAAAGGAGACAAACTTGTCCATAAAAACTTCAGCATATATACGAGACATTCCTGAAGTAAATATTTATGACTCTTGCAATTAAGGATTTTATAAGTACCAATTGTACACCAGTATTATCAACTCAATGTCTGTCCACTCCTTAACATTGTAGAAATGTGCAGAAGAATGTCAGCTTGTGAACTATGTAAGAACTAGAAGAGTGCGTGTCAAAAATGATGGTATTATTTACATATGAATGAATTATACAAATATATATTTTTAGTATAAATGTATTTATTGCGAACAAAAAAACGTATACCTTGAACAAAATTTATTTCTCTGTCGATTTACTACAACTCTTCATATTTTTTGTTTTTTAATAATCTTAAAACAATAAGAATTGAGTAAAAAATGAATTTCTTTTATAATATGAGAAAAACATCAGTTTTATTCATGAAAAATCAAAGATGCCTAACTTCAATCTTTATTATTATTGGAGGAATTATTGTAACACCACTTTTTTATTAAATTTGACTAGTTTTTACCATCATAATTTTAGTTTGTTTTTTTATACAACTTATTAATTCGGAAGTGGTATGCCTATACTTGTTTTCTGTCCTACTACGAAGACAGCAGCAGCAGTAGTGATGTAGATGTGAACACAGATAGATATGTGTTTTAGCATATGCAAACACAATTTACCCCCTTCCTCTCTTTCTGTTTATTACAGCGTGACAGAAACAAAACAAACAAAAAAGTGACAATGGCTTTTGTAAGTTTACAGATGGAAATTGTGGTCATTTTTAAATAGGGGATTTTTTTCTCAAGTTATTTATGATTATTGAACAAGTGATACTTGTAGATTTGATTGAAGTTGAAAAAAAAAAGAAAGAGAACTAGGCACAAATTGTCACAGATTTCATTTTGAGGGTTGCACTGAAAAGGCCTGTCAGTACCAGCTAATCCTAGGGAAGTACTCGGTTGGCCAAACAGTTTGTTCTGTGTTTGTTGTTAGATGGCATTAGGAATATTTAGTTTTAACTTCATTCAAAAAGATAACTTGACATATGAGTGTGCATTAAAAAAATTAAATTGGCAAATGTTTGTTTATTCATTCTAACATTAAAGACCCCTCTCTTTCCTCACAGATTGTACATGTGAAGAAGGCTGTAGAATGGATTGGCTGAAACATTGTGGTAACAACATAAGCAACATGAATCACCACAACCTATATATGCTTCTTTTTACCTTGTAAATTAAACAGTGGTGATGGGCAATGATCACTAAATAGACCAAATTTTCAAAAAACAAATGAGAATGCTGCTGGACACAAACTAAGGGATCAATTTGGCATAAACTTACATTGTAAATTGAATCCCCCTTGAAACATTTATTTTGGAGGTGATTTTAAAAAAAAACAAAAAACAAAAAAACATTTTCCCTACTCATTGGGGGGGAGTGTGTGTGCAAAATTTCAAGTTTCTACTATGAACGGTTAGGGCTGGGCGAAATCCAGATTCATAGATACATATAAATGGCAGAACACATGAATAACCCTAAACCCAGCACCAGTATTTAAACCAGTGTTGTGTGTAGCAGTGATTAACAAAAAAGGAGTTCAGTAGTCTGAACAAGTATTGGATTCATAATCACACTTCTCAAAACTATAGACAGTAAATTAAAACCCCTCATAAGAAAATGGTATAGGTGTTGTACTCGAAGAATAATGGCTAGCAATTAATGACCAAGATATCATCTAAAGACAAAACATAACCACTGAGCAGGTATGTGGTCAGGGAATGGACAACTTCAACAAACAACTTCAAATAGAGTGGCAAAGTATGATGTCATCACCTGCCTTCTGGTTCTAGGCGCAAAAAAAATACATCATACTTTGCCACTCTATTTGAAGTTGTTAGTTGAAGTTGTCCATTCCTCGACCACATACCCGCTCAGTGGTTGTGTTTTGTCTTTTTGTATGCTTGGAATGACATGAGAAATAAAACCAAAAGAGTTTCACGAGACATAGCGGAGAAGTATTAAATCGGAATGACAGGCGAGTTGTCTGTCACTGTGCTTCAACGTCATCGTTGTCCTGGTAATGGAGGCTCAGATGTGTGAATTTTAAAAATGTCGACGAATAGTCCCCCCACTGTAAAAATAAAGAGGCTGTCTAAAAACAGGACTGAGTGGCAGACGCAGCACTAGTGGGTCAGTCCTATCAGTAGACAGGTGGAAACCCAGTTGAACCCCTTCAAAAAAATAAGTTGTTAAGGTTTTTGCGTTTTTGGCATCCTTAGGACCTCTACTCAACACTTCTGGATGATAACATCAAAAATAGGCGGTGGAAAGTTTTTTTTTATTTGCATTTTTCCAGACCAGAATTTATGAGGTCATCATTTGCAGTAATTTCTCATATTTATCACAGTCTGGTGCATTTATGACGCCGCCACCTACACTTTACATAAAAAAACAGTTGTTCATTGTATCAGTTGTGCTCCATAATATACTAAACGGCTATCACAGTTTGACCACTGGAAGGGTATAATTACAAGATGGCGTCTAAGTTGGCTGCCAAATCCTTAAAATGCCCATTACTCATTCATTATTCATCCTAGACAAGTTTTTCAAATATTTTTTTTGTAGTATCAAGTGTGCTTGATAACATATCAAAAGTATACCGCAGTCTGACCATTGGAAAGGTATAATTTTCAAGATAGTGTGCAAGTTGACTGCCAAATTAGTTGGCTTCTAGTATATTGGTTTCTGGCACATTGTTTGAGTTATCATTCTTGGGGGTAGAATCTTGGCAACCCAGCTTAAATCATATCTAATAAAACCATTCAGATTAAGATTGAAAATTAGGTATGATAAGTCTTGAGTGAAAAGGAAGTGATTAAATTTTGCGGTGGATCCAGGAATTTGATTTTGATTAAAAGATATTTCGTATTTTTTTCATATTCATTACTGTCTGTCCACACGATATCTCAGAAATTTCAATTTTGTGGAACTTAACGTTCCACAAAATTGAAATTCATTGTAAGGAAGAGGTGATCAAATTTAGGGGCGGATCCAGGAATTCGTTTTTGATTGAGAGATATTTTCCGTTTTAATATTTTATACATTTCAATATCTCCAGTGGATTTCAATGAAATTCTGTGGAACGGTAAAGCATGTATCAAGGAAGATGTGATACAATTTTGAAGTGGATCCACGAATTTGTTTTTGATTGAGAGTTACTTTTGGGTTTTTTTCCCTACATTTCTATATTCGCTCATGTCTGTCCATATGATATCTCCAAAAGTCTATGAATTTCTTGGAAATTTTGTGGGAAAGTCAGCCACGGGGTAAGGAAGTAGTTATTAAATTTGGGGTGGATCCAGGAAGTTAAATCAGGTGTTGCTTGTATGCTTGAAATTTTTTTTCAATTTATAGTTTTATTTGATTCAGGCTTTTGATCTGTGAAAAAGAAAAACTTTTTTTCATTCAATATTTTTT
>VCCN01002351.1:93410-104287 GCA_006491835.1 Architeuthis dux | reverse complement strand
TTATAGCTGGTATTAATATTGTTGAACTAGGTTGGGAATGAACTTTCTGTAAATATATGGCTACGAATTGTTATGGCTACGAACTGTTATGGCAACAAGAGTAGTGACATTTAGTTTATGATAATGGATATAGGAATGTAACGATTAATTTATAGCTGGTATTAATATTGTTAAACTAGGTTGGGAATTAATTTTCTGTAAATCCATGGCTACGAATTGTTATGGCAACAAGAGTAGTGACATTTAGTTTATGATAATGGATATAGGAATTTAACGATTAATTTATAGCTGGTATTAATTTTGTTAAACTAGGTTGGGAATGAATCACAATCCTTTGTACAATTTGCGAGCTGTCAGTCTTTTTGTCAGAAAGAGAGGAAGGGTAGGGTTAATGCGAACACACAAACACAAAATAGCTGTTGTGCTGTGTGTGTTTGACTGCTGATAATATAATGAACACACAAAGACAAAATAGCTGTTGTGCTGTATGTGTTTTGCTGCTGATAATATAACGAACACACAAACACAAAATAGCTGTTCTGTTGTGTGTGGCTGCTGATAATATAACTACTACTGCTGCTGCGGATGCGTCAATTTTGTTTTTTTTACTTAAAATGAATACGTACAAGAATTCCAGTTAATAAATACCTTGCGTTAATCTTTCAAATTACTATGTAAACATACTGACACAACTGTGGGTACACAGCGGTTGTTTAGGACGGGTTATTCGGCTAGTTTTAAATACAATTAAAATGTTCATCTCTTTAAAATTCTAATAAATCAACATATAATTAAGTTTAATTTGTTTGCAATATGAAACAATAGATATACAGATTCAAAAGTAAAACCAAAAATAAAAAATAACATAAATTTACTGATATATATTGTTTTCGCAATATGAAATATAAATATTTTGAGAAAACAAATATACAGATTCATACGTAAAACCCAAATGTCAGTTCCACAAAACGTCTATCGTCTAATTAAATATCTAAAAACAAAAAAACAAAAATCGGAACGTTCGTCGGCGGAAACGTCCGGACACGGTTCATCACATATCAAAAGCAGTTTTGGTTACATATACTTACATTAGCATCATTATTATTATGATTTAACGTTATTCTGCTAATTATAACTATCTGGACCCGTGGAAATTCCACGGGTGTTGACCACTAAGATATCATCATTCATTCCTCTCGCGTATATATTTCTGCAATTAAAGTACAGATATCCCCGCTTTTCGAAAGTTCGCTTTACGCCATTTTTCGCTTTTACGAAAAAAAGACGAAAAGCGAAAACAGCATTCAGTGTTTGTTTTGCAGAGGAAGCGAGCACCCTCTTTTTTTAAATACCCCAGTCTCTACAACCCCAACCTCCAGTGACTCAGCCTAACATTGACATTTACTCAGCCTAACATACCATCATCACCGTTTTTTGTGTCTGGGAACACACAAAAAGATTTCCCATATAAATTAGTGGTAATTGCTTCTTCTCTTTACGCCATTTCAGCTTACAAAAGGTTTTTATGAGAATGGTCTACTTTCGGATAACGGAAGAAACCTGTTAATTTTATTACCTATGCAATGTATTTATATCAACTATAACAGCATACAAAGGCACATGAAACTAATATATCTGTTATTATGATTATTGATTACTGTTGCTATCTGGCTATATTCCTGTGGTCTACTACTACTACTACTATAATTTAATTTTCAGGCTTCTGACTTGTGGGGGAGGAGTAAAAAATGAAAGATAGATATAGAGAAGGTTGAGCCTCTTTTGCAGCCTTGCTTGAAGGCATAAGCACCCTCTTTCATTCTCACCCTTGTTCATTACATTGCAGTGGGGGGGGGAGAGAAAAGAAAGGATGAAAGATACGAGGAGAATGAATAAAGCGTTAAGTAATACATACATACAAATACAAATAAGTAATACATACAAACATACAAATACATACAAATGCATACACATAAGTACATACAAACAAGCAGAATAATAGTGTAATGGTTGCATAAGTATTATGGGATATTTAGAAAGAATCTGGAGTTATTCTGGTGAGAGCACAAATACTAACAGAATTTCACATTTTTCATGCGGAACTGTAATCCTCACGAATGTGGAGATCTAATTGCGTGTATGTATGTATACACAAGGGTGGATCAATAAGTCCGCAGACTGACACAGCTGAATTTTGATCGGTATAATGTTCGATCTATGCGATCAATGGAGGATTGTTAGATCAAGTGCATTGACTAGGAAGGAGATTATGTTGAAAAATTAATATTTGCTGTGCAAAATAAATGCTTAGGCTACAGTCTTATTGATGTACCTATATATACACACACACGCACACACACACACACACACACACACACACACACACACACATATAATCCTTATGGGTCATTCCATATCAAATCACCTAATATTTCTTAAGTCCCCATGGGCACCATCTGTTATTTTGATGAAATTTCAGTAGGTGATAACTTTTCTAGAGAAAATTAAACTCTGAAAATTTCTGCTTGATTGAACCACTGGATCAGAAGTTATGACAAATTGAAATTTGCTTAAATTTACATGTCGCGAGCTGCAAGCATGATTTGCCAAATTTGGCACTTCATAACTATGCTATTTAAAAAGATATCTAGCTGAAATTTGGTACCAGTTTAGTTTTTCACCCAACAAAGCCATTTCTAACTTTATTTTACCAATATTCTATGTGATTTAGGAGTTATGGGTCCTTCAAAATGGGGGGATATGTTTTTTAGGGGGAGTTGCTAAATGTTTGGCCGGCCTTAGAAACTGAACTAAGGGTGTTAAAATAAATATTCCACTGGATTATATTCAGTCGATGTATTGCCTTGTGTAAAAGATTGAAACAGAGTTTAAAAGCATTAAATATTTTTCTGATTATCAAAACATAGAACCATTACAGTAAAAACTCTTAAACGCTATGTATGTTATATATTGTTGATTCTTGCTCGTTGAACCGCACTTGTTTCTCTGTTTTAATTTGTGGCTTTGTATAACTTGTATGCCATTATGTAACGATTGTTTATGTACATCAATAAGAAACGTCGACTTTTTTCATGATCGGTGTAGTTACACATTCAGAAGTGGTTTTCAAAGTATGTTTTGGGTCATTGTCTTGTTGGAAGGTGTATCGCCTACCAAGTTTAAGCTGAATAGCAGAGAGTAAAAGATTTTTCAAAAGAATGGACTAATATTTTAGCGAATCCATTTCCCCCTCAATCCTGGTGAGTTTCCTGGTAACTGCTGCACTAAAGCAACCCCATAAAATGATGTTTCCACTACCATGCTTCACTTTTGGGATGGTTACATTGTGTGCTGTGTTCTTTTTCTTCCAAACATAACATTGCTGATTATGTCCTAAAAGTCAATATTTGTTTCGTCTGACCAAATAACTGTATTCTAATAATTATTTGACTAATCCATTGTAAACTAAACCATTTGCAACCCAAACTTGATAGATGACTGCAGATCTTCAATATAAATAAACTAACAAGTACACTATGTGCCAGAATTTAGACACCAACCCACCCTGCTTGTCTGCAGAGTCTGATTGCTATCATCACAAATTGAGCTAAACCATTGCTAATGATTTGCATATCTTGTCTAGCCAGAAAGTGTTCCAACCCCAAAAATCATTAACAGAAGCAAATGCAACCAAACTTGATACTGAGCCATGCATCACTTTAAACATTTCTAATAGCGGGGGGGAAATTCATAAGAATCATGCACTTGGTGCTAAGTTTTCGCAATTTGGCATGATGTCAGATATGACCAGAACATTTACAAAAATCACTGCAAACAACTTGTGTCGAGCTGTTGTGGCCTGTGCCGCAATTCAATATGGCCACCACCAAAAAGCGCCATGTTTCTTGGTAGACCAAGATTATTGTGTAAAACCGCTAATTATATGTATTTTGTTATGAGAAATCCATTTCCAGCGTTATTTTTGTTTGGTGAACATTCTTTAAGTTTTTGAGTGACATGCACATTTCAAGGCCCTGTGAGTGTCGGTTCAAGATTAGTATAATTCACCAAATGTCTATAACTCAAGGATGGCTACTTCTATGGCCACCAAAGTTTCTGGGGTTACTAATGGGAGTATGTTTTAGCATAATCATTTTTTGAAAAACTGCTCAGGCCTACAAAATCTTGCGGGATGTTGATGTTTTAGCAATTAGGATGTTGAACATGGCCTAAACAGTCGTAACATGTACATCTATGAGAAGGCATGAATCAATTCAATACACAAGGCGGAACTACGTTCATTTTTTAAAGATTTTGAAGTTTTAGAATTTTAATATTTTATAACGTCTAGAACTCTGAAACTGAAAGTATTTTTCATAGTTTATTAAAAATTTCAATTTTCTTTTTGCCTAGTCCGGGAACTTTCCGATATCACCTCGTATATGAAAGAGAAAGAGAGAGAGAGAGTAAAAAGAAAGCTGGACACAGATTGAGAGAAAGACGCGGACATTTATGGAGTATACAAAAATGCAGAGATAAAGATTTTGATTATTTGCTTTAATGAGAACGTTTTCAATTTCATGTTGAACACGAGTTGTTTTCTTTGTACCAATATTTTTACAGAAGAGGAGGTGTTAGTAGCCATGTGGTTAGCAGCATGGAAAATGAAATTGGCTAGTTAGTTCAAACTCCGGCTAAGACAATCTGTGTTCACTTTGAACTGATGCCCCTGGGAAATACATGGATCCATCTCTTCTCCTCTCAGCTATGGGTAAAATGGCAAACCAGGAAAGTCTAATCTCTTGTACAGTGCATTAACATGGCTCTGGTGAAGCTTTGACAGGTCTAGAAAGCCGGAAGTGGATTATAAATGCTCACATGAAATAAGCCCACATTGGTATGAGCGGATAGATGACTGGCTGACTGACTCTTACAAAAAGGCATGAACCCAAAAACTTTAAATGCGTTTATAATTTCAAATTGTTGGTGGTAAATACATTTGTATGCCTTTGTTTCATACATACATTTCATCAAATCATAATTGCATTTCCTTTACAAATAATAAACAGGTCTGGTTAGTCGCTCAATAGAAACTGTCAGGTGACCAACATCTTTTGGCAGAATGCTGTGTTAGGGGTGATCAATTACAAAATTTGAAAAAGGGTCGTCCAATTAATAAGTTACTTCTCTCGCCAGAACAGAAGCATTTTTAGAGTTTTTTTTATGAAAAATATTTCCATCACAATGTTGTTTAAATGTTTAAAATGCACGCTAATCCTCATGATTCTGAATAAAACTAACGAAACATGAAAGGGCTAATCAGTTTCGATATTAAAGTTGACAGACACTTGACGATCAAGATGAAAAAAGTGGTTTTATAAATAAAATAAATGTCAAAAGGAAGACAAACATTGAATGCATCCATGGAATGTTTATCTGAAAAAGCATTTACAGAAATACAATGGCTATCCATTCTCTATTGCATTGTGGCATTGTCTTCAATTGAACCAAGATTAGATGAGATGACAAAGAAGAAGCAGGCATATCTTTCACATTACAAATATGCCTATATTAGGAACAGTCAACCAAAATTGTCAACAGGTTTCTTCAGTTTTTAAGCTGGTCGGCTATGTATATATCATGCATACAAGCCACACCAATGGAGCTATGGGGCCGAAAATTAAACATTTACTCCTTATCAGTGTTGCCAATTTAGTGTGTTTCGCGCTAGATTTAGCATGTTTTTTGTTTTGGCAGTGTAAAAAGCACTAAATTAGCGCGTGTGTGCTTAAAACATTTTCTTAGCGTATTTTTGGTGGTTTTGGGCCATTTCTGGCTATTTTAAAATATTTAGTGCTTTTTAAGCGCTTTTTGGCAGATAACTGGCGCGAAAATATTTTTTGAGTTAGCAACACTGCTCCTTATTATGTCTAGAAAAAACATTTTTTTGTTTTTGAAAATTCAACCCCCTAAATAGGTTTTTAGAGGGAGGGTTCTATTTGTCATGTAAGTTCATCCTAAATTGATCCCTCAGTTTGTGTCATGCTTGTTCTTTGAAAATTCAAACTTTTTTAGTGATCACTGGCCAACAAAATGCGAGAGATGTAATTTATTCATTGTTCAATTCTTTAATTGATCACCCCAAACACGGCATGCTGCCAAAAGACGTTGGTCGTGTGACGGTTTTTATTGGGTAACTAACCAGACCTTTAATCACTGCTACCCACAACACTGGTTTATTGCTGGGTTTAGGTTATTCATGTGTTCTGACATTTATATCTAACTATGTATCCGGACTTCGCCCAGCCCTAACTGTTCATAGTAGAAACTTGAAATTTTGCACACATACTCTCTCAATGAGTAGGGAAAATGTTTTTTTGTTTTTTGAAAATTCCCCCGCAAAGTAGGTTTTTAGTCGGGGCTTCAATTTACAGTGTAAGTTTATGCCAAATTGATCCCTTAGTTTGTGTCCAGCAGCATTCTCACTTGTTTTTTGAAAATTTGGATTATTTAATGATTACTGCCAAAGTTCTTCAATGGATTATTGACCATGAATGTCCCCTTTATAACATTTGAAAGATTTACTGCGATCATCTTGGTGGAAAGGGGTTAACGGCCACCATTTTGACTTAAGCTGACAACTGCCGATATCGAAAAAGTTAGGGGAAATTTAAAAAAATTTATTTTGCAAAGTTGTATTACTTGTTTACAGAATAAATGAGAGAAAAGTTAACTTTTAATACATTCGTTATATTTTCCAATAAAGATTAACATTACTAAGAATGTTCAATTAATATTTTATTGATCAAGTATGAATAATAATTTGGCACAGAATTCAACATTGGAAAAAAATCTTGCTGGTTGGCAAAATCAGATGGTTTGAGTAATGCTGAACTTAAGCAGATTTTCCATACTCCGGAAATTAGTACAGGAATACCTCGAATAGTGCGGTTCTGATTAGTGCGGGTTTTGCTGTAGTACTACCCCTGGCAAAAATTATGGAATCAGCACACTTAGAGGACGTTAACCCAGCCTTTTTACTTTGCAAACCAAATAAACCAATCACTGGTATGACACAACACAATTTTTGTTTAATAGCTCAACGTTTTGGCATCATGAAATATACCTCAAACAAATTAGATTAAAATATTTAAATTATTGGTATATTTTTTCCCCAGATCAAGTAGAGGAAAACATTATGGAATTACTATATATATAACATACAGGTCAGGTTAGTCACTCAATAGAAGCTGTCATGCGACCAATGTTGGGGATGATCAATTAAAAAATTTGAAGAAGGGGTGATCAATTTTTTTATTGCACCTCTTTGAGCCTGTAATCAATATGGCTTCCCAATGATTAACAAAATACTGAGACGTTTGTATTTTTGACAGAAAATAGATTGGCTTTACTGAGACTGCTACTACCCCAGGGAAAATTTATGGAATCAGCACACTTAGAGGATGTTAACCCGGCTTTTTTACTTTGCAAACCAAACCAAATAAACAAATCAAAGATATGACACAAAACAATTTTTCTTTAATAGCTCAACGTTTTGGCTACATGAAATATACTGCAAACAAATTAGATTAAAATATTCAAATTATTGGAATATTTTTTTCAGATCAAATAGAGGAAATAATTATGGAATCATCAACAACAACACAAATCATGATTAGTACTTTGTTGCTGCTCCTCGGGCTTTTATGACGACCTGTATTCTTTGAGGCATGGACTTCACTAATGAAAAACAATATTCTCCATAAAGCTAGTTCCAACTTTCTCTAATAGCAGTTGACAGATCAGCTTTGCAGGATGGAGCCTTGTCATGGACTATTTTTTAAAAGATTCCCACCATAAATTTTCAATTGGATTGACTGTTTGCTGGCCATATTATTGAGGTGATATGCCTTTCCTGGAGAAAAGCTTTAACACTCTTTACTCTGTGGCAAGATGTATTATCATCCTGAAAAATGACTTCATCATCACCAAACTTATTTTCTATCAATAAATTAAGAAAAATGTCCCAAATTTCAATGTGCACCTGTGCATTGACTGTTGAGGTAATGATTGTCATCTCCCCATGTCCTTTACCTGACATGCAACCCCATATCATAAATGAGTTGGGAAATTTGCTTGTTTTCTTCAGGCAGTCATCCTTATGTTTCATTGGAATGGCACCAGACAAAAGTTGCAGCATCATCGCCTTGGCCAATACTGATTCAGGATTCATCACTGAATATCACTTTCATCCAATCACCCACACTCCATGATTGCTTCTCTTTAGCCCATTGTAACCTTGTTTTCTTCTGTTTAAGTGTTCGTGCTGGTTTTTGTTTGGCTTTTCTGTATGTAAATTCCATTTCATTCAGCCTATTTCTCACAGTTCTGTCACAAACACTAACCCCCGTGTCTGCCCATTTGTTTGTCATTTGTTTTGTTGTATCCTGACGCCTTGACGTCTTCTGGGATCTACCTGTATGTTCTCCTTTATAACCTTCCCATTTTGTTTATACTTTCACCAAATTTTAGACACAGCTGACTGCGAACAACCAACATCTTTTGTCAATCAAACACGTGTGTCCTCTCGAACTCTTTCCTCTACTAATCTAAATACCCTAAACGCTGCTCGTTGACCAGAACGTAAAACAGCGCTCCCTAGTGGAAGTCTTCTGCCTAAGGGGAATAACTCATGATACTTACTTAACAATTTAATCTGATTTTTTTTACTATATTTCAAGAAGCCCAAATGTTAAGCCATTAAATACAAATTGTTATAGGTCTTATCTATGATTTGTTACAAAGTAAAAAAGCTAGATGAACATCCTCTAAGTTTACTGATTCCATAATTTTTGCCTGGGGTAGTAGGTTACGGTATTGCTGTACAAATAACTAAGTATAAGCCGAAAAAGAAAAACACATTAAATTATACAATAAACAATGAAAATGAAAAATACTTTCAATTTCAGTGTTCTGGACATTATAAAATATTAAAATTCTAAAACTTAAAATTTAAAAATTATAATAAGGCCTCGAACGGTGCAGTTTTGAACGGTACAGAAAACTTTGGAACGAATCAACCGCACTAATCAAGGTATACCTATATATATATATATATATATTATCCTCTGTACATTGCACTTTAAAATGCTTTACAAGCATAATTGATTAAAGAAGAAATCAGTGCAATAACCTGGCACCAGATGTAAATACATCTGATCTGTCGCCAGATGTAGAAACATCTGATCTGTCCGCCTATGATTAATGAGTAGAATAATTGAATTATTCATTCTTCGACTATATTTTCTTTGTTCGGCCAAATGGATTAACATTTTATTTTTAAAAGTATACAATTTGTATATACAAGCACACATCATAACAATCATATTTACACAATGTCTAGGGTCGTGAACCTTTGCGTAAACATCATAATTCTTCTTAAAATCTATTTACTTCTGTTGATAGCACTAGATATTCTGGTAATCTATTCCAAAGTCCCACCACTCTATTGCAAAAAAAGAATTTTCTGATGTTCAATCTACTTCTACCATATATTTGTGGCCTCTCAGTCCCTTGTACCCCCTTCTAGTAAAAAATACATCACGGTTTACTACTTCTAAACCATGCATAATCTTAAACATTTCTATTAAGTCTCCCCGATCTCTCCTATTTTCTAACAATGTTAACCCTAACTCCTTTAACCTATCCTCATAACTCATACTTTTTATTCTGGTACTAACTTTGTTGCTCGTCTCTGGACTTTTTCAAAAAGATTTCTCTCTCTCCAGGTATGTTACATAAATTCGGTCGGGGTACAGCACTTTCGTCTACATTACTTTAGCAAATATCAGTTTTATCTAAATCACTTTGGTCTAAAAATCACTCTTGTCCCAACAATATCTCCAAAAGTTTTCAAAAAAAACCATTGAAATTCATTGAGAACTTTTGGAGATATTGTTGAGACCAAAGTGCTTTAGACAAAAATGAGATTTGCTAAAGTAATGTAGACAAAAGTACTGTAACCCCATTGTGAAGACACATATAATAAAAATAATAATTGTTATTAATGGGAATATATGTTATTATTGTGAAGATTATTGGAGTGCGTTCCGAAGAACCTCGCAATGGGGTTAGAAGAATTGGATGTCCAAGAGAAGTTGAAACCATCCAGATAACACCATTACTAAAATCAGCTAGAGTAGTGAGGAAAGTGCTGGAGGATTGATGATACTTGCTGTCACTTAACCTCTAGTGAAAATCAATAGTTGCTACTGGTGTGAAAACTCAATGAGCACAAGTAGTAGTAGTAGTAGCATACCACAGATTGAAGACAAAATGAAGCGATAAATTAGAAAAATACCAGGAACTCGCCCGGGAACTGAGAAAACTGTAGAACAGTATGAAAGGGTCGTGCCTATAACAGTTGGCATACTTGGAACCGGGCCAAAAACACTAGAATTGAGATTTTACATAAATCAGAAAAATCAAAGAATTGAGACTATCCAGATCATGTCATTGTATTCTGATCTTGTGGAGAAACCCTAAAATAAAATTATTTTATAATAAGCTGACAGTTTAAAAATATTGTCCAGTAGACAATTCCAAGACCAGAAGGACGAAAGTAACCAAAACAAGCACGGCTGCTCCAGGGTTAAACTCTGCTTCTACTTCCTTGTGTAATTCCACTATAAGTTTTGGAGGTATTTAAGACTTGTCAGTTTAGCACAGGTAGTAACACACCAGGCTAGCAACCACAAGGTCATGAGTTCAAATCATGGGAATGTGAATTTTACATATCAGTTTACTCCCTATTTTTGGTGCGGATTAGAACATTTTACAATTTGTATATACAAGCACATATAACACTCATATTTACA
>VCCN01002351.1:67343-81472 GCA_006491835.1 Architeuthis dux | reverse complement strand
AAAAAAAAAAAAAAAAAAAAAAAAAGTCCTACCCGTTGTTTTTTGTTGAATGGTTTTCTCCATAATTTTGATGATGTCATCTTCAGAGATTTCCTTCTCTTCTTTGGGAGGAAGGATACCCTTCGAACGAAGAATATCATTCCACTCGGTGTCTTCATTTGGATTCTGAAAAATAAACAGGAAAGGTTCCAGAATAAATTGACACCATTAATCGCATTTTCAAAGTCCTACAATGTTCAATCTTCATTCATTTGGATCCTGGCTTTTAATAAAATAAAAAAAATTTATACAACAGGTTTGGTTAGTCACTCAATAGAAATTGTCACATGACCAACGTATTTTGGCAGCATGCCGTGTTGGGAGTGATCAATTAAAAATTTGGGAAAAGGGGTGATCAATAAATAAGTTACTTCTCTCACATTTTGTTGGGCAGTGATTACTAAAAAAAATCTGAATTTTCAAATAACAAGCAGACACAAACTAAGAGATTAATTTAACATAAACTTACATTGCAAACTGAACCTCCCCCTCTAAAAAAATATTTAAAGGGTGAATTTTCCAAAAACAAAAAAACTTTTTTCTAGACATAATAAGGAGTAAATGTTTAAATTTTCAACACTCTACTTCATTGGTGTGGCATGTATGCATGATACATACATGGCCAGCCAGACCAACTTAAAAACTGAAGAAATCTATGTTGACAGTTTTGGTTGATGGTTTCTAATATGAATTAAATGGCTAAATGCAATACATAACAAATGGTACTGACTATTAACATATAAATGAAAAAGATACAGGTATATTACAGGTTCCCCTAGGGGTACATTGCCAATATAAAGCAATTTCATCTGCATTACACACTTGTTCAGGGCTGAAGTTCATGTCATCCACGAGCTTAGCAAATTTGTGCACCTACTCGGCAGCACCTTTCTGATTTGTGGACTGATATTCTCCACACACTGTATGCATAGAGATTCCATTACGTTCTCTTAAACCAATGATTTTCAACCGTTTTCATCTCATGGCACAGTGAGCCAAACACTAAAATGGTCGAGGCACACCATCAGTATTTCAGGACAGATTTGATCATTTAAAAGAAAATTCATAAAAAACATGTATGTTACACGGGCAACTGTTGTTATAATAATAATAATGATAAAAAAAGCTAGGCAGTCATGTGATAATTCTCATATTCTAATGTATCTTATGGCTGGCAGTGGAGATTGACGGTTCTACACTACAGAATTCAGGAGAGAATTTAAAACAGCCATTTTGGCCTTAAATGAACAACACATTTATTTAATTATTGCATCATTGAAAAAAGGAGTTTAATGTGCTCCATAAAAAGTACCAGTAATGTCAAAATGTTATTTTGTATCCATACCGGGAACAGTGTCCCACGGCCCTTGTTTGAGGGAGGATTGACCCTCATCAAAACTCCTGCGGCACATTGGTTGAAAATCGCTTAAACCTTTGTGGTCATCCTTCAGTGTAATTCGAGTTCTTTATCTTCACACAAAATGCAAGCTGTGACCACTCAATGAATTAGTGTGAGAGCTGTGACCACTCAATGAATTAGTGTGAGAGCTGTGACCACTCAATGAATTAGTGTGAGAGCTGTGAGTGTCCACTTGTAATTTTGTCAGGATTAAAAGAGACACCAGACCATCAGTAGTGTATCACATGGAGAGATCACAAGACAGCACATTATATTAGAAAGCAAATGGGGGTAGGAGATATCATACAAGCCATGTTGCAAGAATGACGGACAACTCCTGGACATTACGACTCACAATGTGGATCCCCTTAGATAATACCTATGTAAAACAAGATAGCGTGATGATTCAGACACGTTCAGTAAGTACTGGTACCGTGATGCTCAGGAGCGAGCGAACTGGCAGATATATGAAAAGGTCTATGTTCAACAATGGATGTTAAAAGGCAGTTGATAATCTGTACAATCTTTATTACATTTTGCTGGATCACCAAAAGAGAAAAAAAAAAGTGCACTGTGTCTGATCAGGGTCACGTAGGTCACATATGTCAACAGCCGGTAAATGTAAACCAACAGCTAGTGTTTATGGACTTTCAAATGAAGGCCGGTTTACCAGTCGCCAGTGTTCAAAGAGTTAAGGACTTTTTAAGAATAAAATGAGAATAAAATGGAACTCTTTGGAGAATTGAATTAAAGAAAAATTACTAAAAAGTGCAAGGGAATTAACTTTAATCAGAAGTTACTCCCCTTGATTAAAAATTTAAATTCCCCTAATATGAATTTAAGAGTTAAAATAGATTTTATTCAAATAAATCTAAAAATCTCAATGAAGAAATTATTTGTTCTTCAAAGTAACACTTAGCTTAATTTTGTTGTTTTAAATGTAAAGACCACTTAACTATCAGTATCAGATGATTTTTTGAAAACTAAAAAAATTCCTGGATCCGCCCCAAAATTTAAACAATTCTTCCTTAGCCCATGGCCCACCTTTCTACAAACTTTTAAATTCATTGAGAACTCTTGGTGATATTGTGTGGACAAACATGAAAAATATCTCTCAATTGAAAAGAAATTCCTCGATCTGCCCCCAAATTTAACCAATTCTCACTTACCCCATGGCTTACCCTTCAAGAAAATTTAATTGAAGACTTGGTACAGGTTTGTTTTTGGTTCGTAAAATGGATATCAAAAGGAGGTAACCGATTGCGCTGATTTATGCGGCTGCTGCTACTTAATCATTTAATTTAAATCAACCAAAATTGTCGTCTGGTTTAGTGAAAATAGTAATCTTCCCTTTCTCTAAAGTTTTACTTCACAAGAATTTTTTTTTCTCTCTTTTCCCTACTTTAAAATTTAATTGAGAACTTAGTAACATGTTTGTTTCTGGTTCGTAAACTGGATATGATTTGGAAGAACAGTATTAAAAAAAGAAAAAAAAAAAAAGAAGAAAGTTCAATGAATTTATTGTTAGTGTATAATTTTATAATTATGAAAAAAAAATGTTTGTTGTTACTTAAACTAGCAACCCCAATCCTTAATTATATCCTTTATAATTAAATTTAATAAAATACAGTTTTAAATGGTCATGTTTTCTGCTTTCATTTGTTCCGTATAGCAGCAGCAGCAGCACCCGCATAAGCCAGCGTAATCGGTTACCTCCCTTCGATATCCAGTTTACGAACCAAACATGAAACAAACCTTTACCGAGAAATTTTGATGATCTAAGTTTATCAATATTGGTTTGCATTCCATAAACATAAAAGGTGATTTGACAGAAGGACGACCACTGAATGGTTATATATTCAAAAAATCGCGGCTAAGAGAAACTTGTACAACGTTTCCTAATATGGTAAACAAGTCAATCCTCCACTGCGCTACATGCCACCCTCCCCCATTTATTGAATGACTCGCTGACTACTTGCCACTACAACAGCTGAAAAAAGACCGTCTTACTCAGATTACATATCACTGGTTACAACGTTGAACATACCAGTTTGGCAGTTCTTAAAACTTCGTGTGTAAAAATGAGATTAGAAAGTTGTCGATAAATGGTAATAATAATAATAATAATAAGTATAATTGTCATAAATGCTTCCTCCCCACTGAAAGAATATAAACAAAAGGAATAACGTTTTTATAAAATATTTCTAATTATTTGGGATTGGTTCACTTACTAAACAACGTGTAGCGTTCAATAAGAGAGCCAGTGACAGGGTGAAATAAACAACATGTGCTAAAAAGAAACTTCTTTTAAGCAAAGAAAAAGAATTTCGAAAATTACAAGGTTATTGGCTAATAATTGGCCATTTAGTTTAGTCAATAACCATTTTAAACCGTTCTCTTAGATTAACTTACTAAAATTCCTCAATTAACTGTAAAAAAACAACATTACTATAGAAGGAATGTTCAAGCAAAGACATTAGACAAATACACAAGTATTATTACACCTTCAAGGTAAAAACAAAGATGCTTGTTCAAATAAATAATAGAGAAAGGAGCAAAAACGTATGATCATTTGTCAATATTAAAATAAACTATAAGAAACGTAAACATTAAAGAACTGAAGATTTTTTTCCCGAGATTATTTTCCAAATTTACTCACGCAGTATAAACTAAATGACAGAATTAATACACACTTTAGAGTTCCAGACCATGTCTAGCAATTGGTGTATTGAAATCCAATATACTTTTTGGTTTGCGTCTTTCATAAACCGCCACTTTTGCAATGGACAGTCAGTCAGTAAGTAAGTGGATTAGGATTCAGATTATACTTTTGCAGAATAGCCCCACCCTCAATAATTTCTGATCATTTTAAAAAAGAATGAATTGACTTTGACTCAAGACACCGGTACATCGTTTATTTGTTCAATTCCACTAAAATGTCTAAAAAGAGTGATCTACCATATTTTGGTACTTTTTTTTCGGAATGTCTGGCCCCAATTGGAATCTAGATGGAATGTTGGTGCCATATTTAACAATGTCCACATCCGCATGGATTCGGCAAGAGATGAATAGTCATCCAACCATACCATGTGTAGAAAAGAGAAATGAATTTTATATTCACACTTATTTCGCTGCTTTAGGGGTTAGTCTCTTGTCACATTCGTTCAACGTGATTTGAAATTGTGTATCAAGGGGGGGGGGTTATTCTGAAGAAGTACCAACAAAATTAGTAAATGATTTAAATTAATAAATAAAATTATACTCAAAACATCTGCACCAGAAAGAGACCGTAACACCTTTTAAAGGTATGTATAATTTAAGTGCTGTGCAGGTAAACTAGGGTCTTATCTTTCTCTGGTCTTAAGAAAAGGAAACACTAACAAAAAAACTGATGAAAACCAAACTAAATCCTGGTCTCCAAGAACTAAGCTTCAAGCTTGTTACTTCTAAAAAATAAAATCCTCATTATTCCAGTGAGGTACAAAGTTCGGTGTATTTAATCGAATAGGACTTAAGGCGGTTTCTGCAATAATAAACCATAGATTCTATCTATTCATATCGATGATGATACAAAAATTTAAATAGATTTACCTGCATTTTTGATTAAATTTGAACAAAACAAGTAACAACTCCACTCCCGAACGGATTTTGATGGCTTCACGCTTTTTCGATCGTAACCGGATAGGAAGTAACAAAACAAGGGCAGATAACTCTAGTTACTTCCGGCTCCCTCCAAATTCAAACTTACACAACCACATCGTACACATGGCTAAAATTAAAACACTTGTTATAAGTATTTGTCTTATATGTTTACAAGTTATTGCTTAACATTTTGTTTTTCGAGTATTGGACGATGCTCAATTAGTCAAGATGACTATCTGTAAATTTTTTATCGAAGGAAGTTGTCGCTTTGGCAACAAATGTTGGTACGAACATCCAAGCGGTGCAAATGGTAAGAAGAAAACATTATTCACTTTTTGCGTTGTTGTTTTCTATTTCAAAATTGAAGAAAGTTTATGTTCAATCTTTTTACCTTTCTGTTTTATGTTCAATCTTTTTACCTTTCTGTTTTATGTATACTATTATTATTTTTTTTAAAACCAAGTTTTGAATGAATCAATTGATTTACTTGCTGTAACTTTTTTTGGCTTAAATGTTTTCACCTTAAATGCCAACCCCTAGAGATGTATCTTCAGTTGGTATCTTTACTTTATAACTTTAATAACGTAGTCCTTTCTTTATTATAACAAAACTTGTTGTCCTTTTTACGAGGCCATTAAAACATAAAATCTCAATCTATTTATCTTAAATCATAAACTTTTAGTGTAACTAAAAAAAAAAAATTTTTTGGGGACATTTTTAAAAATTATTTGTGATGATCGATTTCGTCTATTTATTTCCATATAAATTTAATTTATCAGCTTTTTTTTTTTTTTGCGATTGCCCGTTTTGTTTTTATCGGATTATTATTGCTTCATAATGAATTATATATTTTAAACTGTAGATTGTTGTGGTAGGATTAGTAGCGGTAAAAACCAAAGTCAAAATGCAATTGTTGTCTCTAAACACAACGTACACAAAATAATGGAACGGTGACAAATTTGAAAGGTGTCTTATTGCATAAATTCTATACTCCTTTATTTGTGACTGTTTAAGCCAGTTAAAAAAGGAGCAATCATCATCTTTCCTGTTTCCATATAGTCGACGCTTCAGCTGCCAAAGACTCGACCGAGTCGTTGGCTGCTGCTAATGGCGGCGAATTTAAAAAGCTAAAACACTAACCCTAAAAATAGCAACCCAACACTAACCCTTACGCTAAAAACACTACCTCTAACTTATCCTTTGTTCATTTGTATTTATCAAGCTTTTGAAAAAAACAACACTAGTCTCTTGAACCACATGAAATTGCCCGATATCAGTAGACCACTTAAAAAATAGAAAACAAAACTGAAAATGCTGTTCTGAGGAATCTTCTGATCTCTTTCTTTGAATTTAAATTCGCTATCAGCAGCAGCAGCTGACAACTCGGTGGTTTCTGCTATTAGCAACATGGAAACAGGAAAGGTAATGATAGCCAAAAGAAGTTTTGGTCTTTTTTGTTAGTCCCCATCACATTAAATAATTATAGCTATTACAGCTCATCGTATTTTTGTTTGTTAAATAAATATAAATAATAATTAAAAAAGTTCAAAACCCCCAACACAAACTAACCTTTGCCCTGACTGACTGGCTAATCCTAACCCCTAACCCCAGGTTATTTATTATCTCGATAAGAAAATAGCTGAGTTGTCGAAATGTCCTCAACTTTATTAGAAACCGTCAACCAAAACTGTCAACATAGCCAGCCAGACCAACTTGAAAACTGATGAAACCTATGTATGTATCATGCATACAGACCACACCGATTGAGGTAGAGGGCTGAAAATTTAAACATTTACTCCTTATCATGTCTAGAAAAAACGTTTTGTTTTTGAAAATTCACCCCTTAAATAGGTTTTTAGTGGGGGAGTTCAATTTGCAATGTAAGTTTATGCTGAATTGATCTCCAGTTTGTACCATGCTCTATTCATGCTTGTTTTTGAAAATTCAGACTTTTTTTTTATTGATGGAGGGCGAGGGAAGTCACCATTTTTCTTTATTTGATCACAACACGGCATGCTGCCAAAAGACGTTGGTCATGTGAAGGTTTCTATTAAGTGACTAACCAGACCTCTTTTATTTACATTTATTTAGCTAACAAAAATACTGTGAGCTGTGATAGTCTCCCCATCACTAAATAACAATAGCTAACGAAAAAGACCCAAAGTTTCAACCACCATTTTATTATTTATAATCAAACGGTTAAATTAAAAAAACAAGAACCATAAGTACAATGATGCGTCCACCATCCATGGTGTGATGTATGATTAGGGTGGAAGTATCCCTTTCTGTGGACTTGCATCTTGTAAGAATAAAGTCCTGGTCTTGACCAGACTTGAAACTTGCAAGGATCACTAAGCTGACGCATGCAACAGAAAACCGGGGCTTTGTCACTGGGCTCCATACTTCATTGGGAGTTTTCTCTTAAGATACAGGACACCTTACCTTTTACTAAAGAAAAAACCATTGCGAGAGATACAGTTTCCTCACCTTAACACTTAAATTCATGGACGGCTTGAAACTGACAATGGAACTCTTCAATGAATAGATTTAAAAATAATGGAACTCCTCTGTGATTTGAATAGAAAAGATTTAAAAAAAAATTTGCCTAATGGTCAAAGGGAGATAATTTCTATCAAAAGTTATTTCCCTTGATAATGGCATTCAATTTGTTTTCATAAATTTAAGAGTTAATAAATGAAATCACTTGATTGTTGATTAATGAATGGCTTATTGGAGTTTTGCAATTTTAAGCAAAACTATTAGGTTAATCCAGCAGTTGTTTGACAAAATCTTTTATTCATATAAATTCATTATTCAGCCATCAACGTATTTTCCATGGCTTCATAAAAGGACAATTTTTTTTAATTGATCACCCCCTGTCACAGCATGCTGCCAAAAGATGTTGGTCACTGATGGTTTCTATTGAGTGACTAACTAGACCTGTTATTCATTGATTGGAAGCAAAATATAATTAGATATATTTGAATGGATAATTCTCACATTTTGATGGCACTTATCTGGCCCCCTGTCCACTCATTAATATGCGATCCGGCCCACTAGGTGAAAAGGTTGCAAACCCGTGTACGTAACATTAAAACTTTTATATTCTTCCAGGTGCCCAGCGACACCTGAATTTCAGTAATTTTGGTGAGTCTAGCAGTGGCCAAGGTGGGAGTGGTGGTTTCCAGTCAAATCCTCGACAGGGAAACCAGCAGCAACAGCAACAACAACAACAACAACAACAGCAGCAGAATAAGTATAAATGGACAGCACCACACTTATCATCGTTTGGGGGCAACAGCCCAGCTTCACCGCAGCAACAGCAACAGCAGTTGATGTCCCCACAAGAAATCATGTAAGTATATTCTGCATGATCTTATATACAATGCTAGCACAATTAAGGAAGACATGAAAAACTTGTTCACAATTTTATTTCTTGTAAACGTTATAGCCCCTTCTTTTTTATGTTTACTTACTTCATTGTCCCTTCTTTTTGATGCTTCTGTGCTTCATAGCCCCTTCTTTTTTATGCATTCTTGCTCAAAGCCTCTTTTTTATGATGCTTCTATGCTTCATAGCGCCTTCTTTTTGATGCATTCTTGCTTCAAAGCCTCTTTTTTATGATGCTCCTATGCTTTATAGCCCCTTTTTGATGCATTCTTGCTTCAAAGCCTCTTTTTAACGATGCTTCTATGCTTCATAGTTCCTTCTTTTTTATGTATTCTTGCTTCAAAGCCTCTTTTTTACGATGCTTCTTCTTTGCAATGCAAACGGACATACACATACTAGATATGTTTTTGCAAGCATGATATAGTATAATTTTTAAATACAAAATTTATAAAAAAACATGACTATGGTTATTTATGTTTATAAAGTTAGTTTTTTGGCTTTTTTAATGAGAACTAATTACTGAAGTCTGGTACAATTGAAGCACGGTGGGTGCACAGGGGTCCTGTTTGGCCTCCAGACTATTTTACCTAATAGTATGACCTGCTTGGGAAAAATCCCCCCACCCTCGCCAAACTCACCTGCAGATCCATGTTTACCATTGCATTTCTGAATAACCACGTGTATACCTATTTGAAAATGCTAACCCTAATTTCTCCAGCTCAGGTGGTACTTACCTCCACCAGACCCCAGTCTAACAGGGTGTCCCGTAAGAATGTCCTTTCCTAATCATGGTAAGGGGAGTCTTATGTTTAAAATCCTCATCCTCTTACTTTCAAAAACATGATTTCATTGATCTGTAATGATCAAACGCATTGATTTTTAAAAATCTTTAACTAGTGAAATGCCTGTTGCTTTGGTAACAGTATTCCTAGGGGGTGGAAATCTAAAGCACTGCTGTATCTGGAAAAACTCAAGGGAGTTGCCCAAAGTGACCATCCCTGGCACTTAACCAATTCTTCCACTCAGACACTCGAAAGTGGGTTCAATTCCATCTCCTTTTACTTTCTTGCTTCCTGAATTCAGCCGTTCTCCTTTGGTGAATATCTTTGTTTCACCCCCTACTCTTTTGCATACCTCTACCCTGCTTCTCTCTCCTTCTTGTTGCCATCTTCACAGTCTTTGTGTTGTGATCCCATTCTCAGATCCTCTCCTCTACCCCCACCCCATTCATTGTAAAATCTTTATTTTTAAAGTGAGAGAGGCACATTGCTTGTTATAATATAGATTTTTTCTTTGTTATTTTACTTTTTTAATAACAAAATAAGTATTCAGTTCTATTAAATTATTATAAATTCAAAATGTGTCTTATTTTTCAGCTCTGGTTTGTCACGAGAGATTACCACTTGGGAATCATCAAAGATGTGGCTCCTATCTTGTGTCAGCTTTCAAAAGTCTGGACCATCAATTCCTGGTAAAAATCCCTTTTTCTAATTTTTCAGCAAAAAATCTATGATTGTAAAACACCCACACACACTATTTTATTATGTGTGTGTGTATATATATATATAATTTGGTTTTGAAATTAGCTCTCATATGCTGACTTCTTCTATAAGATAAGGAAAACAAAGAATTTTTGTATGCAACATCTAATATTCAATGAAGTCGGCGGGTCAGTGAAATGAGGCTGCGAGCTGGATTTGGCCCAAGGGCCGTAGTTTGCACAAAGCTTGGACAGTTATGTACATTTCTATCCACCAAAAAATACTGCAATAGCCAAACAACCGTAACAAATGTTAATCAAAAGTTTCTTTATATTTCTCTAAACTGAGAATATAAACAGTCCAAAGTAATTTAACTTTGAACAAGTTTTTAAATCCAAAAATGTTTCAAGACTGTGACTAAATAATTTAATTAACTGCAAAAAAACATATACAGGGTGTCTCAAATATAAGTCCCTTTTTCCAGTTGTAAGGGAAATAACTTTGCAATTAATTTGATTTGTGCTTAATCTATGATGCTTATCAGTAATCAAAGAACTCCATTTAGTCACAATTTATTTCTATCAAGGCATCTTTTGAATCTATTAAAAGGACTCTAGGAATCATTAAAACATAAAATGTAAACATAGTATCCCAATATTTGGTCGCAGGCCGGTCAAAATCCTGCTGTGGTTACCTACTCCTGTTATAGACAATACAAATAACTGAGATTTAAAATTGAAATGCAGTGTCTGTTCTGTTCTAGGTATGACAGATATGTCCCCTGAAGAACTGCGTTTCGAAGCATATGAAGCCCAGAAGAAGGAGAGCTTTCCAGATTATGTAAGTTTGAAATATACTCTAAGAGTAGAGGATGGCATATTTTGATTGTATTCATTAGTCTGTCGGTAGTTACAAATAACTGCAACAAGACTGGCTACTGCAGGGTCAAACTCCAATCCTACTTCTATTCCAACTGAAGATAATTACTGTGATTTTTATATTGTTTATATAATATATTCATAAAATTATAAGACATCAGTTTAGCTTAGTTGGTAAGAAGGCCGCCTACCAATCACTTGGTCGTGATTTCGGTAGGGAAATGTCAATTTTATATATAGTTTTGGTTTAATGTGACAGTGAAGTGTTTACTCCCCTTAATCTGGTGACGATTGTTCTTGTTACGAGAAAAATGAAGTCAACTTGTACTGTAGTTTGACAGCAATTGGTCTGTTCGGAGTAGAATGACTCCACTTTACTAATGACCCAGTTAATAACTTTGCTTATACAAATTATCTACTGCTTCAGCTGCTAATACAATATCAGACGATTTACTGACAAACTTGGGACCAGAGGAGAAACAGATTTTTGGACCAAGGCTTAATATATACTGGGTGTTCCGAAAAAATACAAACAATGAACATTTAGAATAACTTTTGGTACATATACAACAGTGGGTTCCAAAGATTTAAGACAAAAAAGTTATTTCCCTTGAATATATGGACATAGATGAAAATAATCCCTTACAGAAAAATTGTTTTCGGTCGTGCAAGACAAGGTTAGAAAACAACAAAAAGAGAAAGATTAAAGTGCATATCGGGTAAAAAAACAAAACAACTTTATATAGCTCATCGCAAATAAATTAATTTTTTATTTAAGACTATTTCAAAGACAAATTAAAATAAAATAAAAACTATTATTTTAAAAAAATGTTACATAGATAGCTGAATTTTTTGTTTGAAGTTAGTCTGTTGCTAGTTATATTTACTAGCTACAATGTTGTATTAAAATAAACTATTAAAATAAATTATAAAATTGTGTATCAAATCATTGTTATTTAATTGTTTTGTACATATTAAAATAATTTTAGGATGATCAGTCATGTGTCACAAAACCGTTGAACAATCGTGTCGGTTATGATTTTCGTTTTAAAATGATGTTTACGTCACAAATTTACTTCATTTTATCTTTGAAATAGTCTTAAATAAAAGGAAATTTATTTGCGATGAGCTCTATGAAGTTTTTTTTTTTACTTGATACGCACTTTCATCTCTCTTTTTTGTTTTTTTGTTTTCTAACCTTGTCTTGTGTGATTGAAAACAGTTTTTAAGTAAGGGATTATTTTTACTATGTCCATGTATTCAAGTGAAATAACATTTTTGTCTTAAATCTTTGGACCCCACTGTTGTATATGTACTTAACTTTTTATTGTATACAGATGCACTAAAAGTTTTCCACAAAATTTGAGTTCTTACGCTTCAATTGTGTGACCACACAAATGATTTGAAAAAAGCTTGGTTGAAACCGAAATTCTAGTGGTTCTTTCTTCCTGCTTGTCGACACCCAGTTGAAAGAGAGTAACCCTTCTGCCTTTGGACCCAACATTGCAAATGGTCAGAAAATGTGTCGTTTGATTTTTCCATCTGTTGATTGGATGTGATGTACATAAGTCGAATCAGCTAGTTTGGGCTGGTGCCTGATCAGTAACTGGTCCTGGTTTCTTCCCAGCAGCAACCAAGCTTCTTCAAATCATTTGTGTGGTCACACAACTGAAATGTAAGACTCATATTGTGTGGAAAGGTTTTAGCGCATATGTATGCAATAAAAAGTTAGGTATCACATCCAATCATCACATGGAAAAATTCATAACTATGATTCCAACCACGCTAATGTGTTACCAATTAAAAGTAATAGGCATAGTCATGCAGTCAAAAGACCAGATCAAAGGCCTTTGGCCTAATCTAATCTGCTAATCTTTTGTATTGTAATTCAAGCAAGCCACAAAAATCAAGTGGCAAACTACTATAAGGCCAGGGGTCGAAAATAATGTTGTTTTGGGGATGGTAGAAAATGTGTTTGGGATGTGGAAGTATCTTCCCTGGGATGACTCTGGGACGAAAGTGATTTTTAAAAAAATTTTTTTTTTTAACTGAACCGAGGGAGAGGGATATAAAGAGTGAAAAGGTATACAGTTACATATACATTGTATATGTATGTAAATGTATACTTTTTCACTTCCATCTGTGAAAGCAGTGGTGGCTGCAGGGCACAGAGACCTCAGTACAAAGCAGGGTTGCCATTTTGGCCATTTGGCTAAATTTTGCCTTTTTTGAAAAGCGTTTGGCCATGAATCTTTTTGTTTTGACCATATTTATATTATATGGGACGATTTACATTTCCTTCGGGACTGTTGTGAAAAAGGTTAGTCGGAAGGCCCTGTATGAAGCCAACCAGATTAAAAACTAGCCACTTTCAAAATTAGCCAGTTTTCTGATAATTCTGTTCTTTTGGAAGCTGGATAAATGGTTCAGTACTGTACAACCTGTTCTTATCATTTTGTATTTTCTTAATAATTTCTTTCTCTGGAATATATTTTTCTCTTTTATCAGATTCTTAAAGTGCAACAGATGCACAATGACTATAGTGCCAAAAGACAGGAACTTAAGTCACCCTCCAATCAACTTCGAGACAAATTAGTAAGTATGCAATCCTTTCTCTTTATTTCATTTGGAGGGTCCTGGTACTCCATTTTTTTCACAACCCAACTTTCTTTTACTGTTAAAAAAGGTGTAGATAATTACAAATAACACTCCTTATTGAAAAATATTGTATAATATATTCAGCAACGTAGCTTGACCAAAGGACACATTTCTCATATTTGGTAAAATAATATGTTTAAAGGAAGACATGTGACCAAGTAAGTACATGTTGCGAATCACATGACTAAGTACATGTCATGCTGATGTAGCTTTTGACTATGGAATGCACATATAAAGTGACCAGTAAATAATTTAAAAATAGGCATTCACGCTCAGGTAGCATTTGCAGGGCATTTGTTTGTCCTTGCCTTTCAAATGCCTAGTGCACAGTGGGTACTACCCATGTTGTTGGAAGTCTTCAGATGAATTGAAATAAAGAAACCTTTTCCCTTGTTCAACCTAGACAATTTGAAATAAGAAAACCTCAAACCTTGTTCAATCTCATTAGTGACCAGAGATCAGTTTTAAGTATAAGTCTAGTTCCTGGAGATCCGTCTCCTAGACAATATGTCCCTACTGCATTAAAAGGGATAAGATGAGGGTACTACCTGATGCCTGCAGCTATACATGCAAGGGGTCCTACAATAGAAATAAAAAGGCCATGTGCCGTATTGCAACCTTGTGAAAGGATGTCTAAATACC